>SNQJ01S0014198.1:15645-70868 GCA_010110895.2 Picea sitchensis
TGATGTTCTGCTACAGCTTTAGCTTTTCATAATATCAATATTTTGTTTCATGTTTATGTGTATCAATTTGCATTTGGTTAATGACTACTTTAGCTATCTTAATCTTTTGCAAATGATATGATTTAATCAATATAATCCATATCCGATTTCTAGTATTTAAAAACATAACAATTACTTGATTCAGTTTGTGAATGACAGATTTCTCTTCTTCATCAATTGAATTATTAAGTATAAGTTTTTGCATAACAGGTTTACCTAATTGCAGAAATTTATAAATCATATAATTGTTATGATTTTTTATGTCTTGTTTGTCCTGTAAATAAACTCAAAGAGCATTGCAACTATCGTTTACGAGAAGCTTCTGGATTATCCGGTGCGAGTTTCCTTCCTCCGACCAACTTTAAAGTCATCATACACAGGACAAATCTGGAGCATTTCCAGGTCTGTTTGTTGTTTATTTGTTTAGTATATTTGTTAGTATTTTAGTTAGATATATGTGTAGTTAGTATATTAGATTGTTTAATTTCAGTAAGTTTTATTTCTTGTTCATAAAATCATGAAATCAACAAAAATATCTTTCTCTGTCTTAGGGCAGAAAGTAAATGAGTTTTCTAGGTTTTATTTAAATCTGTATTTTGTAGATATTGTATATTTTGTGAATAAGTTATATTTCAGTTAGTAGTTTGTATATATAGAAATAGTAGAGTAGTTAGATTAGTTCGTTTTATTTATTGTTAGTTAGTTTAGTTTGTTTTAGTTAGTTTTAGTTAGTTTAGTTTTATTTAGATTAGTTAGTATAGATTAGTTTTCTCTTTGGTTTTCCTAGGACCTTAGATCAGCTAACGGAGCCGCTAAACCCATCAGGGTGGTTCATTCCAAACGGCTTGGGTTATTAGACAACCCCGGACCAGTTCCACTCTCTCAGTTGATGGACAGTCGATTTCGCCCGTCAACATGTTCTTCTTGAAAATATTGTTGAAGATCTCCATAAGCAACTCCAAGTTCTCTATGTCCACGAGGTGTAGGATAGTTGGTGACAGAGTGTGTTGTTAAGGCGCTCCGTGATGCTAAAAGTCACCGGTTCGAAACCTGCGGGGACAAAAAATCCAGCCATGTTAAGGGTTGGTGTGGCTCAGGTCGGGTGCGATCCCTGGGTGATTTTTACGGCTTAGATGCCCCTGATTCATGGTTTCTTAGCCACTGGTTAGTCCCACATGTCACGGACAAACTAACAAACAAAAAAAAAACTTCAAGTTGTCTACCTATTCTACAAAACTATGAACTTAACATTAATATTGATAAAACCAAGATTATGATGGTTAAATCTAAGAAAAAAATTATACTGTGATTTTGTAAGGTGATAATACCCTTGAAGAGGTGCAATCTTACAAGTATTTAGGTATTGATTTCAATTCATTTGAACTTGAACCAAAGTATCAAGAAAATATTTATTTGAGGTTAGAAATATTATTATGGTCTTGTAAACAATTGTATAAATATTGAACTCGTAGAGTGGGATATGCAAAAATTCATTTTCAACACTTTAGTTATCCCCATTATTATTTATGGTTGTGAAGTTTGAACCTATGACATCTCTTATAAGACTTAAATAAAGTTGAGAAAATCCAAAAAAAAATCATAAACTATAATTCGAATTCAAGTACATCACCCCTTATTCCATTTTCTTGATTGGAATTGTATTTACTTTAATGGAGTCTAAAAAAGATCCTCATCTATATTGACACATGTAAATAACATCTGGATCTTGTTTTGTGCATCTTGGTCATATTTCCTAGCACAAGTTGTAAGTAAATTTGGAAAACTCTACCTTCAATGCAACCCAAATTTAATATCGGGATTCATTAATGACTACATTTATATCCATGTATATATTGAGAACAACAAGGTCATTAAGGATTGATCTTGCCTCTACAATATCATGAAGTTACATATTTTCCTTCGTCTGACAAGCATTTATCGAAGATTTGTGTTGAATGTTTCTCACATGTTTTTGTTGTTGCACTATATCATACCCTCCAAGATAGCATTCCACTAGATGTGAGTGTATCAACATGCATTTGAAGATGTTGGATTCTTAATACGGAAAATGAACAATATCAAATAAATAACATTTGCAATGGCTAAGAAGAAAATAATAATAGTAACTAAACATGCAAAATGGAAAACTTGATATTGATATTGAAACTGATAGTAATGTTCAAAACACCACTTCATGGGGGTAGCCTCCAAAAGAGTAGAGCTCCACTACAATGTAAAATATTCCAAACCTCTATGGCTCTTTACACTTATAAATAACTTCTAGTGAACCCTAACCATTACCACTAATAGACCCTACATTAATTATTGGGCCATATTACATTATTGATTAGAAACGACCTAGTGGGCCTTATTTAATGAGGCAACAATACAATATGAAGTACACACACCAACTACCTAGTCGGTTTATTTAATGAGGCCACATGACATTAGTGTGTACACACTTCAACTGCCTAGTGGGTCTTATTTAATGAGTATGGACACCTTCCATTAATTTCCAACCCAAGTTACCAATAACTAGAGGAGTTAGGGTGGGACCTGTCAATGTTTCATGGAAAAATGCACAAGAGACCTAGCTAAAGCAAGTACAAACACAACTTATCAAGAAAAGGACGAGAGATTCAATATGGAAGAATGAGAATTAATCTATTCACACTACTTCAATGAGATAATCAATAATGATACAATGAATGAGTGATATACACTCATATAGGAAAGAACATTCCATAATTAAGAAAAGTGAACAATCAGTGAGATTTTCTTAGGAATGCATGTGTAATAGTGATGGTCTAAAATAGAAATTCTAAAATAGAACTAGCTCCATTTAACTACCACTGAACTAGTGAGTCGAAAATAGAAATATCTCCAACACTCCCCCTGAACATCACTATGGAGTAATTAAAAATGAGACCCGACAACTAGGCCATATTAGGTACTCGTGTACAATGCAACTAATGAACACTGAATACAAAATGAGGAAAGAGGGAAAACCACGTGGGAACAAACCCCCTCCTCAAAAGACAATGCATCAAAGGAAGAAAAGGAAATTGCTAGGAAACTGTGTTCTTCACTCCAATATGATCCCACAAAGTCTGAAACTTCAACCCAATGAAGGTCTTGGTTAAGATGTCAACAATTTGTTTAGAGGAAGGATGAAACTACAAATCAATTATCATGTCATGTACTATATATCTGATGAAATGCATGTGGACCTCAATGTGTTTGGTTCGCTACCATTGTACTAGATCTCTGCAAAATCTTATTGTAATTTGATTATCATACCATATGACATTAAGACAATGAAACTAGATACTAAGATCGATAACGAAGTGCTAAATCCAAAGAGCATGAATGAAACAATTGACTACTCCTCTGTACTCAGCCTCTGCGGGATATAAAGAAATGGATGATTGCTTATTACTTGACCAACAAGTATGGTCTAACCCCAAACTGAGAGTGTACCTAGAAGTGTACTTGTGATATGTGTCATTAGTCATATCCAGCCCAATCTGAATATGTGAATCCCATGAGATCTAATGCACAACAAATTGCATAGTGAATTCCATAACTCATGGTGCCTTGAACATATATGAGGATGTGCTTGGTATCCTTCCAGTGTAGATAATGGGGCTCTCGCATGTATCTAGAAACTACTCCTATTGCATATGAGATATCTCGATGGGTGTGGGTGAGATACAAAAGACTCCCCACCAATTGTCAATACAAAGTGTTTTCCACTAATGGTGTATTCCCGCCATCCTCAAGTTTGATCCCAGATAATAAGGGTGTAGGTGCATACTTACAGTCTGTCATGTGGAATCTATCCAGAATATCCCTGGCATACTTAGCCTGAGAAAGGTTGATGCTAGAAGCATCCTAAATAATCTCAAGACTAAGAAAGAAGTGAAGTGGACCCATGTCTTTCATAGATAACCTGTCATGCAAAATGTCTTTGACCACAACAATGGAGGAAACATAGATACCAATGATCAAAATCAACATAGAGTACTAAAATAATCAAAGAGTCAATAGTCCTCGTGATGTAAACATTGGAATCGTATTTACATCTAACAAAATCATGTGAAAGCAGATAAGAGTCCATCTTTTCATACCATGCTCTAGGTGCTTGCTTAAGGCCATAGAGTTATTTCTTCAGTCTGCATACTAAATATGAGTTTTGAATGAACCCGTGTGGTTCCTCCATGTAGATATCCTTTGAAATATCACCATGAATAAAAGAATTCTTCACATCCATATGGTGAACTTCCCATCCTTTGGCTGCTGCAATGGCTAGAACCAAGCGAATGGAGTCCATATTTTCTATAGGATAAAAGGTCTCATCATAATCTATCCCATGAATCTGTTGAAATCCTTTTACAAATAATCTTTCCTTTTACCTTCTCACCTGACCATTTGTTGCTCTCTTGGTCCTATAGACCCATTTTCATTTGAGAAGTTTCCTCCCTGGTGGAACTGGAACCAGATCTCAAGTTTGATTCTCTAGGAGTGATTCATACTCCTCCTACATGGTTGCTTCCCATAATGGATTTCCCACAACCTCATTGTAGATCTACAGATTGAAATATTTAACCATATAGAAATGCATGGGCATTGTTGGTTCACAATATGAAAGTACATGAGAAGTATCCTCATGTTGAGATCAAGTCCTCCTCGAATCCAATGGATCCCCTGTAAGGTCGTATGCTTCATGAAGTGTGGACTATGCCCACTTGGGCATCTGCTGAAGCTTCGATGCTAGCTCCTCATTTGGCTGTACTACCTGCTCTTATCCATGTATAGAATCCTATGAATCTGAGTCTAAATATGTAGCATCTGAGTGTATGAAATCATCATCTCTGATGTATGGAATTGATGGAAGCACAAGAGTATCTGCATATTGCACTGGTCGTGCATGCAAATGAATATCCTCAAGCTGAACATTGCACTCAATGATGAGCCAGTATGTTGAGGGATCAATCAATATGTACCCATTCACATCATCTAGATATCCCACAAAGATGCAAGGTGTGCTATGTGGATCTAATGATTTCCTCTTTTCAGAAGGAATATGGACCCATGCACGAGATCCAAAGATATGGAAGTGTGTGACATCTGGTTTGTCACCTGTCCAAGCCTCAAAAGGTGTCATGTCCTCAACATATATATGAGGAGATCTATTCTATATGTAAGCAACATAGTTAAGTGCCTCATCCCAAACCTTGGAAAGTGTTGATTTTAACCTTGTACAATTATTTATTGCAAACAAAATTTTAGTAAAAGAACATAAAAGATACAATGGAAAATGCACACATTACACATATATTTTTCCTCTCGAAAGCAAACCGGGAAAACCAACATATTTTGTAATCATTCATATCATACTTGTTTACAATACAATATACATATAGGATATAGAGGCATTCAAAACCCTAACCCAATGACCTGGATTAGTCAACAAGCCTAATTCCTTAACTATAAATATAAAACCATAGGAAAAAAATCATGTGCCAAAAAACTTAGATAACAATGGACACAAAATCGGGCATCCTACCAAAATGGGAACTAAAAAAAAGTAACTGACCGCGTTTCCCGAAGGAAATTTTTTTTCTTTATTAAACCCCCTCCGCACCTGATACAACGTAGGAGACACTACAACTAGTCATGCAAAGAATATAACAGTGCAACATTCTCCCCTTGTCTAGTCATGCAAAGAATATAACACGTACCCAACATTCTCCCACTTGTTTTTTTCTTTGCATACAAGGTTACATATTCAACAATCCAGGGCAGTAATGCCCATAGATCCTCTACACCAAGAGAACTTCTCAGTGCTCACAAATTTTGTTAATGAATCTGCAACATTATTCAAAGTGTCCACCTTCATCGAAAAAAAATTATTTTCTTCAACCATGTCTCTCACAAAGTGATATTGAACATCAATATGCTTTGTCTTTGAATGATAAGCTAGGTTCTTCACCAGAAAAAATGCAATTTGACTTTCACAATCTATCCTTACAACTTGTTGTACCAACCTAATACCTGAACACAATCTTTGTAACCATACTGCTTCCTTTCTTTCATGAGTGGATGCCATGTATTCAACTTATGTAGTTGAAAGTGCCAATGCAGATTGTCTTTTTCTCATCTAACTGATTTCTCCTCCAAACAGGTTAAATGCATACCTGTTTGTAGATATTCTATGATCCATATCTCCATCCCAATATGCATCCACAAAGACATGTATAACCAACACTCTGTCCAATCCTATTCTTCCTTGGTAGCACAATCCATAGCTAGCAGTACCACACAAATACCTAAAAACTCTATTTACTGTTGTCCAATGCTCCTTCCCTAGTTTTGGCATATACCTGTTCAAAACTTCCACAACATGTGCAATGTCTGGTCTAGTACAGACCATTGCATACATCAAATTATCAACTACACTCACATAAGGAACATGAGACATGCCCTCCTCCTCTTCTTGTGTATTGGGGCACTGATCCGCAGATAAATTTACACCTACAAGAATAGGGACTCTGACCAGTTTACATTCCTGCATATTAAACCTCTGCAATATTGTGTCCACATATTTTCTCTTATTTTACCAGAGTTTCCCATTTTTCCGATCTCTTTTAATTCCCATGCCCAAAATGAAATTTGTAGCACCAAAATCCTTCATGTCAAATTTAGAGGAAGACTGAGTTTTCACATCCTGGGTAATATCCTTGTTGTTTCCTATCAGGAACATGTCATCCACATACAAGAACAATTAAATCAAATGATTACCAATTAATTTAAAATACACACAGTGATCCTCTTTTCTTCTTGTGAAGCCAAGTCCTAACATAGAAGTATCAAATTTTTGATACCAAATCCTTGGTGATTGTTTTAAACCATACAAGGAATTTTTCATCTTGCATACCAACTCATTCTTTCCCTTCACAAAAAAACCTTCTGGCTACTTCATATAGATTTATTCTTCCATATCTCCATGTAGGAATGATGTCTTCACATCCATCTGTTCTAATTCAAAATAAAACGTAGTAGCAACAGATAATGGAAATATAATAGAAGTTAACTTGGAAACAAGAGAAAAAATCTCACCAAAATCAATTCCCTCAACCTAGGAATAACCCTTTGCTACTAACCGAGCTTTCTGTTTCTCCACTTTTCCTTCTACATTCAACTTCTTTTTAAATACCTATTTTCTTCCAATGGGATTTCTTCCAGTCGACAACTCCACTAGATCCCAATCCTCATTCTTATCTAAGGCTACCATTTCTTCATCCAAGGAATTTTTCCATATTTTTCCATGCTCTAAATCCGCTGCCTCCCTAACAGTTCTAGGGTCATCATCAATAATAGATAAAGAAAAATTTGAAAAGAAATTAGATGGAATATACCTTTCTGGTTTCCTTCTTTCCAGAACCTATCTCCCCAATACTGGAGTATGAGGATCTTCTTCTTCTGATTCCTATTCTTTTGTAGAGTCTGATTCATCATCCTTTAAATCAAACTCTATTTTCTTTGGTTTTTCCTTACTTGGTAGCAGGGATGATTTTAAGGATGGAAATTTATTTTAAAATGTAGAAACCTTGGCGAATATTACTAATCCTTCATGCGTCAGCTATAAATTTTTGGCGATATTTTTTTTAAAATATTCAAATTTATAAGTATTTTATATAGTTTTATAATTTTTTGGCGATTTTTAAGGTAAAATAATTTTTTCCTATAGAATTTGGGTGAATCATTTTTAAAATAGCGAATCTCATTTTTGGAAAAACCATGGAAAATTAGCCCATGAGAGAAATTTAGCCCCTAAAATCATCCCTGCTTGGTAGGACATCCTATTTGACAACATCTTTTTTTTCTCTAAATATCACATCTAGGCTATACACAACCTTCTTAGTTTCTGGGTTCCAAATATTATAACCTTTAAGACCATCTTTATACCCAATAAAGATACACTTTTCAACCTTCTTATCTATCTTACTCTTGTTTTCCTTTGGAACATGAACATAGGCCTCACAACCAAATACCTTGAGATGTGTGAGAGAAGGTTTCTTACCAGTCCATACCTCTTGTGGAGTCTTGTCATCCAGTGATGACGAGTGTGATCTATTGACTAGGTAACATGCAGTACCCCCTGCCTCTGCCAAAAATTCTTTCCCTAACTCGACACCTTTGAGCATGCACCTTGATTTTTCCATCAACGTCATGTTCATCCTTTCTACAAATCCATTCTACTAATGTGTATATAGAGTAGTATTCTACCTTTATATACCACACTTCTTATAGAATTCTTCAAGTTCATTCCCACATAACTCTCCACCATTATCTGTCCTCGATACCTTAATTATTTTCTCTGTTTGATTCTCAACAAGAGACTTAAACTCTTTAAACATGTCAAATACTTCATATTCTTCCTGAGGAAATATATCCAAGTATTCCTCAAGAAGTCATATATAAATGAGACATAGCACACATATTTTCCCAATCATGGAACTGTGTTACACATTATTTTGGTCATCATAGTGATCCATTGACAGCATGTGTTCATGTTCCCAAAAAGAGCCTTTCTCCATCAAGAAAGTGATTGACTTATTCTTATCAAAAAACCCTTTTAAGGAAGGTCGTCATAGGCTACATCATAAGCAGGGTGCAATGATGTTTGGTCATCACACTCTGCCCTAAAACTGGTTTGCGATGTCTCCATAGGATTCTCTGCAACTGGGGTGTGACGATGTCAAAAGGCTAAGAAAAGGTCGACCTTCACGAAAGTTATAGAAGAGGATATTCTAGAAGATGAGGTGGCATCCGTATGGTTGGGATCCTACTCTCTTCTCTGATTTGGTGGGATCATCATAATCTCTTTAACCATCTCTCTTTCCCCTATATAAAGAGGGATTTCTCATGGAAAAGGCTAAGGTTGATTCAAGCAAGATTAATATTGAATAGGATAAGAATTGGATGAGGAGTTATACTTCACTTCATACTTGAGGGCTTCATTTTATTTTATCAAGTCATTGTGGATCTTCTTCGTTCAAGGTTGGAGAAAGTGTGTGTGTTGGAGAAAAGGGTCATCGGAAGGGGACCTTGCAACATCAAGGCTTTGGTTGTAACCTCCACTTTCATTATTATATAATACAATGATATGTTTCTTTCCCATAAAAATCATCTCGTTTTATTGTATGATTCCTTGATCACATACATAGGTTCTCTTTGAGTGTGCTATATTGCTTTCACTTTGGTTAGCTTGTGTTCCCTTGCAAATCCAATATCACAGGAGCACTGGAGTGAAGCTAGGATGACAACGACAAGAGGAAGTGATATTTAAATGTGTTGGTGGCCACAATGATTTTGATATTTAATACGATCGAAAGAGATTACACTTTTCTGTAGTTGCCATCACCTCCAATTTGTAAACATTTTTTTCGAGTTTCTAAACGATTGTTGGATTAAAGTCTACCTTATTCAATCTTTATTTTTTCATTTTCGTTTGTTTTATTTTTAATTTATGACTGTAAGGATGGATTAAACATAAAAATTGTCTTGGTTTAATAATTTTTTGCCTTAGAAGTATCTTTTTAAAAATCCACCCATATGCAATTAAAATTCAAATCTTATCAAATGTTTGATTAATCCATTATTGAATTTTTGTTTTAATGTGGTTGTTATGAATTCAATGGTCTGATGGTTCATTGTTGAATTGTTTTGATGCATGAAGAACCTTGGTTAAAATATTGATATTCTTCTCATGATTTTAGTGGTCATATCAGCATTCATGCCAATGAGTATATACATGTTGTACTTGCGTTTTCACCTCACCTTGCTGGCTCAAAACTTTAATGAAGCTATTCATTATCTGCATAGGGTTTTGTACTCTGTAGGTTTTGGCACTCATCACAAGAGATGGTAAGGAATTCAATGAACCCACTGGTTTTCGTTCTCACCATTTATCCTATACGAGTTATGATAGCCCCCAGGCTCTGCTATTTTCATATTTCCACTCTCCGTTTAGGCATGTTTCTGTTGCTCGCACGTTGGGAGTCTAAAGTTGTTCTGAGTGATTTATGTTGTATCCTTATCACAGTGGTCATGTCACCCATCATTCGTATAGAGCCAAACGGATGCCAAGCCTTACTATCCCATGACGACGCTATTGATGACCTAAAAGATCATGGCTGGGATATATTCCTCAAACATTTCGAGGGTTATAATCTTCAGGTTGCAAAGGCTTCCACACAAACCTTTGACGGTTTCAAGGCCAAGATTGGAGACATAAAATTAGAATTGATAGAGGATTTCATGAGAAAAGCAACAGGGCTCCCATCAAAGGGAGAGAGGTGGTTTAAAAATGATAGAATAGAAGATTTCCCATGGAGCTTGTCTATGACCTCCCGTAAAACCACTCGCTACATAAAAGGTAATCCCATCACTCTGTTAAAACCTAGATGGCATAGTTTACTGGTAGTTCTAAAGCAATTTGTTACATGCGAAGGTCGATACAGAGTGTTTTTTCTATACCATATCCGTTTTCTTATGAATTTCATAGGGTTCGATTTAGATATGCTCTTTTACCTATTGATGAGTCTCTACAAGATGTCCAAGCATTACAAACAACAGGGTATCAATTTGAGCCTGTTCCACCATGGATTTGTTAAAATCTTGTTGGTGTATCATCTGTCGAACATAGGTGTCAGTTGGGAGACCTTCCTGATGAGAAATGGCTTCACCCAGGCTAACCCTACAACCAACCCTCATTTAATTGCAAACCCTCACTCGAACAAGTTAGTGGTTGAAAGCCAGTTCATTAATTCGATTAATGGACCAGAGTTTACTGATAAAATCCTTCTAGATAAAGGATTACCTTGTAGGTTTTCACCTACAAGATCTCCAGAACAAGTGATTGCCGAATTGAATGGAAATGATCCTCATGTGCCTATGAACGATGTTATTTTGAACATTAATGTTAAATATGATGTCAAGAAACTCAGTACGGGAAGGAAACAACAATGCACAGATTTGGGTTTCAAGAATAAGAAGGTCGGTCGCCTAATATCTAGAAAAGTAAGGAACATAAAGGATACTCATCTGAGCTCAATCGATCCGATCACAATCGATGAGTGTTCATATCGTGAGATAGAGGATTTCTTAGCCGAGAAGATCCAGAAAATCAGTGTTCCAGGAGGGAGGTTATCACCCATGTTGAACCATATGATTTCGTGACCAATTTACCTCCATGTCTTAAAGGTAAGGAAGGATTTTTGGGTATTGGGCACGATCTGAAACAAACAGAAGGTAAGAATGAAACGCCCTTGGTTGACTGTTTCTTGCGTCAATCTTCCATCTCCTCGGTACACTGTGATAACTGTCTCGATTGGGTAGAGCACTACTATACCGATGTTTCTCTCTTACATGCCCGAATTAGAACCTTGACTACTCAGAACAATCTGTTGAAGCAAGAGAACCTTGATCTCAAGGCACATATAGAGAGGAAGAATAAAATAATCAAGAGGTCTGGAAATATAGTCATTAAGAATACAACCAGTGTCAAAGCAATTATAAACTTTGAACTGTCTGATCCCTCTTTGGCTAATTTTTAATGGTAAAACAATTTTATTTTCATTTCATTCATTTATGTTATCTAATTAGAAATAAGTGGATTTGAATTGTGATAATAATTCAAGTCCCTTTTTAATAATAATTAGTTATTAGTCATTGTTTTTCTAATTTATCAAATTGGTTTTGCTATTCTCAGGAAATGGGAGATTGTGTTGTTGATTGCTTGGAGTAAATACTTTCAATTATACACTTAAATGATCAGTAGTTTCTCCTTCTTTATGTTTTATAAAACTTTGATTTAATTTTAAACAAACCAACTCTTGTATGAGTGTTTTCCAATTCACTATTTTTGTAATATTACTTGATTTTGGGAGATTCAACTCTATCCTATGTGATATGAGTATTTGGATCCTGGATTACTTTAAATACTGTCCACTCTTATAGTGAAGGACATCTTTGATTCAAAAACATTATGGACATGTAATTCCCAAGACTGAATGGACAAGTTGTTCACATCTCAGCTTTAGACCAGCGTGACACTGTCCCATTATGTTTTTCCTTTTATATTATGGAAGATTAATATGTTATACAACTTTAGTCTTATTAGTATATAATGTTTCATTGTATTCATCATTTTAAATTATGCCTATGATTTGTTGTTCATATATGATATCTGTGATCGTTATTTCATTTTAATATCATTGATTTATACTTGATGTTAAATTGATGTATTATATGAATGCTTCATATTAAATTTCTTTTACTATAAGCACTCATCATTACAAGGTCACTGGATCTATATGTTTATTACTTTTCTTTTACATCCTTGCTCCGATAATACCTTGAGTTTATTCTGGGAATGTTAGCACAAGCCTATTACAGGTTTCTCTCACAAGCAAGATAGCTGGAAATTTGAAGTACACAGGGATATAAACACATGTTGTGACTAATCCTCAGGTTAGTTTTATTCGTATTTAATTTATGTTATTAGTTTATTTATTAATGAAATAAGACAGTTTAAATTGGCTGTGACTGTTATTCTGTTCTTGTTTCAAATTATGTTTTATTAGTATCTTTTGATTTCTTAGATTTTAAACTATTACACATAAAATATAAAAATATGTGCTTTTTTATCTACTTTGTAAACAATTGAAAAAACATTGGTTTCGCAAGACATCCACCAAAAATTTCAATTTGTACATACCATGTTCATATTTATGTTTCTGTTTTAACACTTGTAAATAATTAAATTCATGTACATAGTATCGTAGTTATAGCTTTAGAATAGTTTATTTCTTTTCTTTTTTTTAGGACCCTAGTTGGGTAATAGAGCCATTAAACCCATCAGGATAGATCATACCAAACAGATTGGGTTAATTAGACAACCCTGGTCTGGATCTATCCTTCCAGTTGACGGTGTGTCACTTACGCTCATCAACAAATGGCACTAGAAGGAGGGCCCAAATTTAATTGATGGCACGTGGAGGTCTCAAGACTCCTCCCCCACACACTCGCTCCCTTTTCATAACGTGTAGTCACTCAAACACGAATGTTACACTTGAAATAAAAACTACCTTAAGATTCTCGTTGAACCAATGACACTAGTTCCTCAAGGGGTCAATGCCCAATAAATTGTTTGTCAGTCACTCATAAGAACACATAGTAACTTATCTTGTATCAGACAGCCTGGTAGGCCACTTAATCAACCCCTTGATTTCTTGGACATCCGAAAACAACTTCAAGGCACTGGTATGCTCTAAAACATGTTAGGTGAAAATACTACCAATCCTACTGAAACACATATCCTCGAAGCTGGAGGATATGGTATTCCACCTTCCCCACCTGATTCATCTCCATCATCTTCAGGAGGAGAGTCTTCAGACAAAGGTAGTTCTTCATCAAAACCATCTCAGCCTTCGACACCACCAACTCCCATGGAAAAACAAAACAACCCTGCTAGGCCTTGGCTTGATGAAGATGTCTTGGTTGTACCCGGACCTCAACACCCATTACCTAAACACACGGAGAAATAGTTTCCTAAATTTGATCCAGATTCTAAACAATCTGTTGAGGATCACATCAAAAAATTTATGTTGGCCATTAGACTCTGGAGTGTTGAAAATGAGGATGTAGTATGCATATTATTCCCTTATACTTTTGAGGGAAATGCCTCCACATGGTATTTTTCCCAGCAGCCCCAGACCATCGTCTCTTGGGACAAGTTTGAAACTTGTTTCTTGGAAAAAATTGGAGATGATAAATCTTCTGAAGTATTGATTATAGAACTCTCCAGTCTAAAAATTAATCCTAAAGAAAAAGTGAAAGACTTTAACCAAATATTTCTTACTTTGAAGAATAAAATCCATGCAGATTCAATGTCTGCAGAAAGTCTAATTGTTGCATATTGTACTAAATCCTTGCACAATAATATAGCCATATGGGTCAAAAGGGCTAAAAAGAACACATTGTTAGAATCCTTTGAGGAGGCAAGCCAAATTGAAAAAGATATATTAAGCTTAAAATAAAATCTTAGAAGTGAAGTTGAAAAAACTTCTTCTTCTAAAAAGAAAGTAGAAATTCCCGCTAGGCCACCCCAACTTAAGAATCAACAAGAAAATTTAGACTTAGAAAGTTTGCAGAAAGATTTCCAAAATTTGTCCAATCAGGTCATTGACTTGAAGAGATCAGCCGAGGAGGCATCAAACAACAAAGGAAGTTTTAAACCTCCTTTCAGAAAACCTTTTCCTCCCAACCGGCCAAACCCGACCATACAAGATCTAAATTTTGAAAGTTTACAGTATGCTTTGCAAACCATCTTAGAAGCTCATGATAATTGTTCTTCTATTCCTCCTGGTAACTCTGAATATTAGTAGAGGAAGGGGTACCGAAAGAGGAAGATTCATCTCCTTCTATTTTTGGTCACTTGTTGGATAGTATTTTCCAAGAAAACTTTGAAATTGTCCACCCGTACAATACAAGATGCAAAACCCAAAACAAACCCTCTTCTGAAATGAGTAAAAATGTGTTTCCAAAACAATCAAAGCAATATGAAATTAAACAAATCTTAGCAGCCCCTGTTTTAGAATATGATTTAATTGAGATCTAAAAAAATTGAGGGCTAATATTTCAGTTTTTGAGTTGTTGAAATTTCCCCTTATTTTGCAGAAAATGCTTCCAAGTATCATTGAAAACAACAAAAAGAACGATCCTAACAAAAAAAAAACAATAGAAAATGATTTAAATACTGCCAAAAAGGTCCTAACTAAAACAACATCTGAACCTCTTGAGAAAAGGGACTTAGCAGAAAAAATTGTAGGAAATGTAGATAAAATTGTTTTAGGGACATCAACTAAAAATCAATAGAATTGTGTTGTTAATGCTCGAAAAAATGTCCTTCCTTTTTTGTTAACCTTTGAATTTTTTAATCGGAATGTACATAATTGCATGGTCAATTCCAGTGCATCATCAAACATGATACCTCTATATGTTTGCCAAAAAATAAATGTAGAAGTTAAACCTTCCGATCTTAAAATAATTCAGCTAGATTGAACTAACGTTAAAGTAATTGGTGAGTTTAAAAATGTACTGATTAGATTATCATCCAATCTGAAAGTTCGCCAGATAATTGATATTATTGTTGTTGATATCCCCGAAGTTTATAGTTTGTTCCTAAGCAGGGATTGGTCGGAGCAGTTGCACGGTTACTTTGCCACAGATTGGTCTCACTTGTGGCTGCCTGAAAATGTACAACCCAACAAAATCAGAATAAACAGAGAACGCTATCTTAAGAATACCTTGATGGATCTAAATGATACAAATGAACCTTTCATTACATCTGCTAATTCATTTGAAATGCAGGGAATGAATACCTTCTTTGGTAATTTCATGACCGAAATCTCTCATATCACTAATCCTGTGCAACAATCTGAAGTTGAAACCTACACTCAGACATTAGCTTTGACTAATATGCCAAGTACTTCTGACAAAGCACATATATGGTCCTTATACTTTGAAGGATCCAAATCCAAAGGAGTAGGCGTTGGTTGTGTACTCATCGATCCTACAGGTAATAGGACTTTTATTGTTTTCCGGTTAGAGTTCGAATGTACCAATAACATGGTCGAATACGAAGCACTTCTACAAGGACTCATGAAAGATTTGGATATGGATGTGCAAAATTTGATAGTATTTTGTGATTCAAAAATCGTGGTTAGGTAGGTAAGAAACGCCACACATTTCTATCACCACATCTGAAAATCTACCAAACAAAGTTATGGAGTTTGATGCATAAATTTTTAGAATTTAACATAAATTCCATTCCTAGGTTGAGTAATTCAGAGGCTGATTTATTGGCCAATGTTGCTTCTAAACTATTTCCCGCTGAAGATATTTTCCCTAATGCATTTTCAATTGAATTGTTGTTCAGACCATTGATCCTGGATAACATTAAAAATTGGAGAGTATTCGACGATGACCAACAGATTATCAACTTCCTTCATATGGAAGATATCTTCCAAGGTGCAGTCATTGATGAAGGCACTCATGACAAAAACCTATGATACTTCACGGTAATATCAGATCCTAGATCTCTTGAATCGATATCCGATCTGGTAAACTCTATCCCCAGATCTGTTGTAAGACTAGAGAAATTTTATGACTTGCATGATAAATTTAGAGGGGCAATTAATTGTAAAATGAACAGTTCTTCTTTGATTTATGAGACGGTTAATTTAGGAACAAAGGAAAATCCTCAAAATATTAATATGGGAACATAATGTTCCGAGCAAGGACGATCTTCTTTTATAAATTTGTTTAAAGAATTTAAAGACATTTTTTCCTGGACGTATGATGACTTGAAAACATTCGACCCCAACATCATATAACATGTCATCCCCATGAAACCCCAGACAAAGCCTTTTTGAACAGAAATTGAGGAAGATGCACCATAAATTGGAACCCACTTTTAAAAAAGAACTGAATAAATTTCTAATTGAAAAGATAATTTTCCCGGGGAGGCACACACAATGGGTGTCTAATCTAGTCCCTGTAAGGAATAAAAGTGGTGAAATTCGAATCTATGTCGATTTTCGGAACCTAAATCGAGCATCTGATAAAGATAACTACCATGTTCCTCAAATGGAACAAATTCTCCAGCAAGTGTCTGGTTCCAAAAGACTATATTTACTAGATGTATTTTTGGGATACAACCAAGTCCTCATGTCTCCCTTAGATCAACTTAAAACCACCTTTCGCACCCCATGGGGCACTTATGCCTACAGGAAAATGCCTTTTGGACTAATAAACACCAGTGCCACTTTACAGAGAGAAATGGACATTTATTTTCGTGGCCTCGTTAACTAGTTGGTCATGGTCTACCTTGATCATGTCACCGTATTCTCTAAAAACAAGAAAGATCACTTGTCTCACCTTAGGGTTGTCCTGGAACGATGTCGCAAGTTCAACATATCCCTCAACCCTAAGAAATTTGTCTTCGTAGTAGAGTAAGGTAAACTGATTGGGTTTATAGTGTCTAAGGATGGAATGATTATTGACCCTGAAAGAACCCATGCTATTGCTAAGCTTCCCCCTCCTTCTTCTAAAAAATCCATGTAGTCCTTTTTGGGCAAGATTAATTTCGTCAGAAGATTTGTCCCAAGCTTCTCAGAAATGGTAAGACCATTACAAAATTTAATTAAAAAAGATGTTTTGTACCATTGGGGACCACAAGAAATTTAGGCCTTTGATTCAATTAGAAAATAAATAATAGAATCCCCTTCTTTAGTGAGTCCCAACTTTTCTCAGGATTTCACTCTTTATACCTTTGCTTATGAACGATCTTATGCTATTGTGTTAACGCAGAAGAATGTTGAAAGCAATGAAATACCCATTTCCTTTATGAGCTCATCTTTCAAAGGAGCAGAGCTTAACTACCCAACAATAGATCAACATGCGTATGTTGCTTTCAAAGTAGTGAAACACTTCCGGTCATACCTGTTGAAATCCAGAACCAAGGTTATTGTTCCTTATCCAGCTGTAAGAAACTTGTTAGTACAAAAGGAACTAGGTGCGAAAAGGGAAAATTAGATGACGTCATTACAGGAATATGACCTCGAAATAACCCCTGTACAAATTTTTATAGGTCGAGGCCTATGTAAGTTAGTGGCTTATTCAATTGAAGAACAAGAAATTCAAATAAACACCTCAATTTTCAATCAACCTGACGAAAAACATATCAGTTGTGCACAAGTTACTGCCAATTCTTGGTATGAGAATATCAAATTTTATTTGACACATGGATATGTTCCCCATAATCTTGATCCTAAAAATAGAAGAGCACTTAGGCTTAAATATGCATCTTTCCAACTAATCAATGATGTTTTATTTTGAAACAACTTTGATGGTGTTCTTATGCATTGTTTAGAAAAAGAAGAATCATAAAAAGTGTTATCTGAACTTCATGCAGGTGAAGTCGGTGGTCATTTTGGTGGAGATACCACCACTCACAAAGTAATAAGAGTTGGATACTATTGGCCTACCTTTTTTAGATATACCCATGCGTTATGTTGTAAATGCATAATCTACCAAAAGGTTGCAGGACGGGTAAAAAAGGCAACATTCCCTTTGCAACCTGTTATTGTAGATTCCCCTTTTTAGCAATGGGATCTTGACATCATAGGACCAATTAATCCCTCTTCTTCGCAACAACACAAGTATATCCTTACATCAAAAAATTATTTTGTTAGATGGTCTGAAGTTGTACCTTTAAAAGTGGTGACCACAAATCAGGTAGTATCTTTCCTTAACTCTCATATCATCACTCGATTCGACCTTCCAAAATGTCTTGTCTTTGATAACAACTCTTACTTTTCATCCCTTGATATGAACATTTTTTCTCTGGAAAAAGGGATTAAACTAAAGTATTATGCAAGCTACTACCCTCAGGGAAATGGCTGAGCAAAATCAACAAACAAAAATTTGATGAAGATTATTAAAAGGGCAGTTTCATAAAATCACAAAAATTGGCACAATGCACTGTATAATGCACTTTGGACTGATAGGGTAACACCAAAAGCTTATGTCAGTAATTCCCCTTTCTTCCTTGTTTACGGAAGAGAAGCCATTCTTCCCCCACATGTTTTACTCCCTTCTCTGCAATTGTCACAGAGAGTTCAAGAAGAGGAGTACCCTCCCCTAGATACTCGAATTAATGCCTTGTTAAAATTGGAGGAAGTAAGGACACAAGCAAAGCAGAAACTGGATCAACATCAACAAATTGTTAAAAGTTGGTTTGATTCAAGTTCTTCTTCAGATAGGGATTTCAATGTCCAAGATCTGGTTCTTAAGTGGGATAAAACTCACGAGGGCAAAGGGGAACACACCAAGTTCAAAAATCTATGGCTGGGACCATTTGTAATTTCTAAAAAATTGGGTCCTAACTCTTTTCATCTGCATAATTTGGAGGGACAACCAGACACTTTCCCAGTGAATTGCCAGGATCTACAAAGGTATTTCACCTAATGATTTCAGATCCACCCTTTTGTACATATTTTTAATTTTCTTTTCTATTTTGAATTTCGGTTCTTTTCATTTTGCCTAATTTTGATTTGTTTTCCAAATAATCACGTTTGAATCACCATTTCATTTGTGGAAGGGGAAATAAGATTTTTTATTCATGAGAAACAGTTGACAACTCCTCAAAGCACTAGTGCTGTAAATGCTAAAACTCAGATCAACATAAGTAAATTTCTATTCAAAACAATGTTCCTGGTTTCTCTTTCAAATTACGAGAATGCACGATTATCATTAATAAAACTCTTAACGTTGTCCCTGTTTTAAGGAAAACAATTCAATTATACCTTCATGTCTTCGAGATGGTTTCTTAACAGAAATATAAGTGTTCAGATCATGATGAAGGTCATTAAACCAGAAAATAAGTTGTAAAGGATCAAGTTTTGTTTTCAAAATCTAACATTTTCAATATCACCCCGCTCTCTTGAATATCATAAAGTTTATGCAAATTTATAAACAAATTATAGAGAGTTGAACGAACCGCAAGGTGTGGGAAGTGTTTGTAAACTCGCCGAGACACTGAACAGGTCTACTGGTAGCAGGTAAATGCATGCATGATGCCAAGGCAACTTTGTCGGGGTACTGAACAAGCCTTCTCGCAGTGAAGCAAAGTCGGGTTTAAGAAAATTTCGAGGCATGTCTTTTGGAATTGATAAAAAATAAATGTGTTCTTTATCATGAATGGGTGACTCTTGGATAGGATAGAGGTGTTAGAGTGGGTTAAATGACATCCCTACCGAGACTATGGATGCCTGCTGGCAGTAGTGGCCCTGTCAACAGTATCGGAGTCGACTGCCTAGACATCCTTCCACTTGTAATCAAGACTTGATACCTGATTTCATTTTTGACAAAAATACATCCGATGCTAGACTACATTATTTTTCTGATTTTTGATCAGAATGCTTGACCCGGTGTCAGTTGTTTCTTAAAATTTTATTCTTTCTAATTCACCCTAACATGAATTGTTTGTTGATGCAGAGATAATTGCTTCTCCCAATGCATCGCCATTGTTGGCAGCCACAATTATTTTGATATTTAATACGATCGAAAGAGATTACATTTTTCTAGTAGTTGCCATCACCTCCAATTTGTAAAAAAGAATTATGAGTTTCTAAACGATTGTTGGATTAAAGTCTACCTTATTCAATCTTTATTTTTTCATTTTCGTTTGTTTTATTTTTAATTCATGACTGTAAGCATGAATTAAAAATAAAAATTGGCTTGGTTTAATAATTTTTTTCCTCAGAAGTATATTTTTAAAAATCCACCCATATGCAATTAAAATTCAATTATTATCAAATGTTCAATTAATCCATTATTGGATTTTTGTTTTAATGTGGTTGTTATGAATTCAATGGTCCGATGGTTCATTGTCGGATTGTTTTGATGCATGAAGAACCTTGGTTAAAATATTGATATTATTCTCATGAGTTTAGTGGTCGTATCAACATTCATGCCAATGATTACAGACATGTTGTGCTTTTGTTTTCACCTCACCTTGCTGACTCAAAACATTAATGAAGTTATTCATTATCTGCATAGGGTTTTGTACTCTGTAGGTTTTGGCACTCATTGCGAGAGATGGTAAGGAATTCAATGAACCCACTGGTTTTCATTCTCACCATTTTTCCTATCCGAGTTATGATATCCCCCAGGATATTCTATTTTCATACTTCCACTCTCCGTTTAGGCCTGTTTCTATTTCTCACACGTTGGGAATCTAAAGCTATTCCAAATGATTTCTGTTGTATCCTTATCACAATGGTCATGGCACCCATCGTTCGTATAGATTTGAATGGGTTCCAAGACTTACTATCCCACGATGATGTTATTGATGAACTAAAGGATCATGGATGGGATATATTCCTCAAAACGTTTGAGGGTTATAATCTCCAGCTTGCAAAGATTTTCACACAAACCCTTAACGATTTCAGAGCCAAGATTCGAGACATACAATTAGAATTGACATAAGATTTCATGAGCAAAGAAACAGGGCTCCCATCAAAGGGTGAGAGGTGGTTTAAAAATGCCAGAATAGAAGAGGTCCCGTGGAGTTTGTTTATGACCTCCCGTAAAACCGCTTGCTGCATAAAGGGTATTCCTATTGCTCTATTAAAACCTAGATCACACAGTTTAATGTTAGTTCTGAATCATTTTTTTTACGTGCGAAGGTCGATACAGACTAGTTATTCTATACCATATCCATATTCTTATGAATTTCATAGGGTTCGATTTAGATATGCCCTTTTACTTGATGAGTCTCTACAAGATGTCCAAGCGTTACAAACGACAGGGTATCAATTCGAGCCTACTCCACCATGAACTTGTTAAAATATTGTTGGTGTATCATMTATCGAACATAGGTGACAGTTGGGAGACCTTTCTGATGTGAAATTTCTTTACCCAGGATAACCCTACAACCAACCCTCATTTAATTGCAAACCCTTACTCGAACAAGCCAGTGGTTGAAAGCTAGTTCATTAATTCAATTAACGGGCCATAGTTTACTAATAAAATCCCTCTAGATAAAGGATCACCGTGTAGGTTTTCACCTACAAGATCTCCAGAACAGGTGATTGAAAAATTGAAGGGAAATGATTCTCATGTGCCTGTGAACAGTGCTAAATATGATGTCAAGAAACTCTATACAGGAAGGAACCAACAGTGCATAGATTTAGGTTTCAAGAATAATAAGGTCGGTCACCTAATCTCTAGAAAACTAAGGAACATAAAAGATACTCATATGAGCTCGATCAATCCGATCATGATCGATGAGGGTTCAGATAGTGATATAGAGGATTTCTTAGCTCGAGAAGATCCAGAAAATCAATGTTCCAGTAGGGAGGCTATCACCCATGTTGAACCATATAATTTCGTGACCAATTTACCTCCATGTCCTAAAGGTAAAGAAGGATTTCCAGGTATTCGGCACGATCTGAAACAAACAAAAGGTAAGAATGAAACACCCCTGGTCAACTGTGTCTTGCATCAATCTTCCATCTCCCTGGTACACTGTGATAGCCATCTCAATTGGGTAGAGCGCTACTATACCGATGTTCCTCTCTTACAGGACCGAATTAGAACCTTGACTGCTCATAACGATCTATTGAAGCAAGAGAACCCTGATCTCAAGGCACATATAGAGAGGAAGAATAAACGAATCAAGAGGTCTGGAAATATAGTCATTAAGAATACGACCAGTGTCAAAGCAATTATAAACTCTAAACTGTCTGATCGCTCTTTGGCTAATTTTTAATGGTAAAACAATTTTATTTTCATTTCATTCATTTTTGTTATCTAAGTCGAAATAAGTAGATTTGAATTTTGATTTCATTTATAAAATTAAGATTGGCTACAAAATCTATGATTCTATAGCCAAGTCCCTTTTTAATAATAATTAGTTATTAGTAATTGTTTTTCTAATTTATCAAATTGGTTTTGCTATTCTCAGGAAATGGGAGATTGTGTTGTTGATTGCTTGGAGTAAATACTTTCAATTATACGCTTAAATGATCAGTAGTTTCTCCTTCTTTATGTTTTATAAAACTTTGATTTAATTTTGAACAAACCAACTCTTGTATGAGTGGTTTCCAATTCACTATTTTTGTAATATTACTTGATTTTCAGAGATTCAACTGTATCCTGTGTGATATGAGTATTTGGATCCTGGATTACTTTAAATACTGTTCACTCTTGTAGTGAAGGATATCTTTGATTCGAACACATTATGGACATGTAATTCCCAAGACTAAATGGACAAGTTGTTCACATCTCGGCTTTAGACCAGCGTGACACTATCCCATTACATTTTTCCTTTATATTATGGAATATTAATATGTTATATAGCTTTAGTCTTATTAGCATATAATGTTTCATTTTATTCAACATTTTAAATTATGTCTATGATTTGTTGTTCATATATGATATCCATGATCATTATTTCATTTTAATATCATTGATTTATGCTTGATGTTAAATTGATGTATTATATGAATGCTTCATATTAAATTTCTTTTAATATAAGCACTCATCATTACAAGGTAACTGGATCTATATGTTTATTACTCTGCTTTTACATCCTTGTTCTGATAATACCTTGAGTTTATTCTAGGAATGTTAGCACAAGCCTGTTCTAGGTTTCTCTTACAGGCAAGATAGCTGGAAATTTGAATTACGCAGGGATATAAACAGATGTTGTGACTAATAATCAGGTTAGTTTTATTCGTATTCAATTTATGTTGTTAGTTTATTTATTAATGAAATAAGACAATTTAAATTGGTTGTGACTGTTATTCTATTCTTGTTAAGAATTATTTTTTATTAGTATCTTTTGAGTTCTTAGATTTTAAACTATTCAACAAAAAATATAAAAATATGTGCTTTCTTTATCTACTTCGTAAACAATTGCAAAAACATTGATTTGGAAAGACATCCACCAAAACTTGCAATTTGTAAATACCCTGTTCATATTTATGTTTTTGTTTTAACACTTGTAAATAATTAAATTCATTTACATAGTATCTTAGTTATAGATTTAGAATAATTTATTTCTTTTCTTTGTTTTAGGACCCTAGTTGGCTAATGGAGCCATTAAACCCGTCAGGATAGATCATACCAAACGGATTGGGTTAATTAGACAACCCCGGTCCGGATCTATCCTTCCAGTTGACGGTGTCTCACTTACGCTCGTCAACAAAATGGTAAGTTGCCCATCTCTTGATAGATAATAAACTCAATGATTAGAGCTTAGGGAAAGCACCATGTTCTGTTTTGTTTTGTATTAGATCTAGGTAGATCTAGGGAGATCTGTTTATGTCTGCATTTACTGATAAGTCCCGTAACAAAATTGGCGACCATACTGGGGATACGACCTCATTTTTATTTTTTGCTTCCCATTTTCCTTTAGCCTGCCTTCCTCTAATAATTTTCATTCTTTGAGTCTGTGGGTGATCCATCTAGACTCCCCAGGTTTAGAAGTTCTTTTAGATTGGTTATATTTCTTCCATTTTTTTCCAAATTTACAGAGATCATCGCACTATACCTTACTGATAGCCTGCGATGACCCTGAGACGTCACCCTCTGCTTAGCCAGTCTAGTGTGATGACATTGCACTATGCTTCTCCAGTGGCCCGCGACAACCTTAGCTCATTGCTCTGTGTCTTACACCCAGCCTACGATGACTCCTATAGGTTTTGATGGAGTGAGTCATTTTGCCTTCTGCCACCCAGATTTTCCTTAGTAGCCTGGGTTGAACTTTCTGTGCCCATGATTGGTTGATTCTTGAGTTTGAATCTTGCTTGTGATTAGTTTTTAGTGATTGAAAGTCTTTCTTTTCATTTTGCAAGTTTTTTACTTTTGCTCATTGTCACAAGGATATAATCTTAGATCCTGATCTAGGTGCTTGTTTGAAGAAGAATATTTGGTTTGTTCTGAGTTTTGGATTCATTTTGTTTGTCATATTGGTTGTTGATTAAGAAACACTTTTTTCTTTCTTATGTCAAGATTTTTTCTTGTCTTTTTCACTTTTGTCTACATTACTAATTAGATTTGGGAATTATGTCTTGATTTTCCTGGATTACGTTTTCCTTCTGTTATCACATGTTTGATTTTGTAATCCCTTATACAAAAAAATTTACATTCGAAATATTTGTAAAAGAGAAGAAATTGGAAAATTTGTAGTTCATGATTGTTTGGAATTGCGTTCATTTGGAATTAAGGAATTGAAATTAGTAGCTTGTTGTACCTCAAAATAAATACCTTCTCCCTACTGCAACTAGAGTTCATTGAATTGAAAATTGCACTTTCATCTCTTTTTTCATTTTATTAGTTCAAGGTCGCAACATCAACAGTTTCACTTCCATATCCATTTTTGAGTAAGCAACAACCTCTAAAACACAGCGTAAATTTAAAATTTATTAGTAACTTTTGTTTTTTAGGGATTTTTTTCACCAACATTAGCTAGGATAGTGCTTTGGAATAGGTTGTGAGGAACACTCTCCAAAGCATAAAAAAACACAATAGTATCTTGTGATAGGGAGAGTTCAAATCCAATTGCTACATTTTGTCCCGGGAAGCCCTTCTCACACAAAGGCCAAACCTGAGGTCGCATTAAGACTAGCAGAGTTACTCACCCTACTTTGTAGGTATTGGTTTAGAGATTGCTCGTATAATGGGGGGCACTTGAAGGTATACCCACAATTATGAGTGGAAGCATTTCGAGTTGATTTAGGGCTAGATACCATACCCTTGCACGTGGATCAGATTGTCGACTATTTTCCCAGGCATTGTTGTTGTAGTTGGTAACCTTAGTAGCCTATCTCTCTAGGGTCTTTACATGAGGTGACTATTGAGGGGAAAGTATTCACGGTACCTGGAATCAACGTTGGCATAACTCACTCGGGCTCCTTGGAGGTTATACCCACGATTTTGAATGGGAGCTTGCACCAGGGTGTAATTCCGTTAAGTAGTTCATCAACGTAACTTTTCCACCTGCTTATCCCAGCCCCTTCTTGTCTTGATTTCACAACGTTGGATTTCATCACCAACTAGTGACTTTGAAATAAGAAGGTTTGTTTGCTTGGTTTGATTCCTAGATTCTATTAGTGAGTGATGTTTGTTCCCTCTAGTCGGCCATAGATTTTCTAAGTTCTTTACCTAGCTCGAGCAACATCGGCCTTCGTCGTTCACATAGGATGCAAGGGATACCCTTGGAAGATCCGGAAGGTTACCAAACCTTGCCTCCTAACTCACCAGAAAGTCCTCCAGAGGGAGTAATCAACAATAAGGTATCTTATGAAGTTGGAAGCACACACACTTTAGAATGATTTCAAATTATTTCGAACTCTTTAGAGGCATTCAGACTTCCCCCTCTTAGACCAGATGCACGTATACTTCGCATGACCTCGTCTGGAGAAATTATTGGTGTTGATAATACTAAAATACCTACCGAACCTAATGAAGGATCTAGAGTAGAGGATCCACTTTTTCACAGTGAATCATTTAGGACCCCGACTCACACTGTTGGAACTTCCTTTCCTAGTTCTATCCCTTTGACAAAATGTGATCTGTATGGTAACCTAGGAGGGAGTCCTGATCGACCTATGGCATCACAAGTTCATGAGACATTTTTTACCTATACGGTACTTTTAGACCATTTTAATAGTACTACCAGTAACATGACCACCATCCCAGACCAGTTGTTGATTGGGTCTCACTCGATTCCTACTCTTGAGATGACCCATTCTAATATGGTCCCACAAGCTACCACGATTCCTATTGGAAATGTGGTTATCTCCCAAGCTCCAATTGGGACGCCTCTTCCACCTAGATCAAATCCGTCACTTCCCCCTGGGTATAGAGATTTGAATACTTCTGTTTCTACCTCTACCGAGGTTCCATCCAGAGTTTTTGGAATTTTTGTTCCTCCTAGGTAGAATGTTGTTGCTAGTTTTGTTCCTACACCTGCCCAGGTCCTCTCTAGAGGGTCTTATGTTCCTCCTCCACCTTCGCTTGAAGGATCTGGCCCTAGTGGCTCCAATACGCTTGGAACCAGTCTTTCTATCACTTTTGGTTTCCATATTCCTATTGGAGGTCAACCTCAATTTGGGGGACAACCTCATATTGGGGCACAACCTCAATTTGGGGGACAACCTCAGATTGGGGCACAACCTCAATTTGGGTCACAACCTTAGATTGGAGCACAACCTCAACTTGGGGTGAAACCTCAGGTTGGAGTCCATAACCCACTTTATGGACATAACACACCCGTGGTACCATCTCTACCCTGGAAACTTCCTTTCCAAGGAAACCTACAACTGTCTGGGGGAAAACATCCTCAAGTTAAGTCTTTTGTACCCCCTAACGTCGATTAACCGTATCTAGGTTCTTTGAATCTCACTTGGGGTCTGAATGTTCAATCTAATGTTCCTTTTCAAGGGAACATCTCTAATCAACCCAACCCTATGGGCTATGTGTCCCAAAATCCTCCACAATCAAATCTGTTAGGACTGTCTCCTTATTTGTAGACTGCTTATGGTCCCACTGGTATACCTACAGGGATTCCCCCTCAAAACTACTAGTTTCCACAAGTGAACCAACAATTGCCTTTCCTGGCCACTTTGGACTTACCTGATTTATCTAGGATTTTGAATGATCCTATATTACATTCTCCTTACTGGCTCGTCATACTGGCCAAGTTACCGTTTGACATTCCTAAATTTGATGGTCGAGCAGGAGAAGATATGAATAATCATGTTATGACCTTTTATCTATTGTGTTCATCCAACTCCTTGATGGATGACTCTGTCAAATTACAACTTTTCCAATGGACTCTCATGGGTTCAACAACAAAATGGTACATTGAGTTACCACGAGGTCTATTCAATGATTTTAACACCCTAGCCATGGCATTTTTGACACATTACCAGTTACCAATTCAATACGAGA
Source organism: Picea sitchensis (assembly GCA_010110895.2). Classification (NCBI taxonomy): domain Eukaryota; kingdom Viridiplantae; phylum Streptophyta; class Pinopsida; order Pinales; family Pinaceae; genus Picea; species Picea sitchensis. The sequence goes on from SNQJ01S0014198.1 coordinate 43,282, forward strand.
CAGGAACTGAAATTTTGAGTTCTTTCAAACAATCCTCATCCACTCACATTTCTGATCACATTCATGAGTGGAGGAGAAGAAGACGTTTAATCAAAGATCCTCTTCCTGATAAACTATTGGCTGAGTGGTTTACCAAATAACTCATTGGAAAAATTGCTCGTGATATCGCAATGGGTGGTGTTTTCACCGAAGAGCGGGCGATTAGTCGTTCTTAGTATCTCGATCTTGTTTATTCGCAAACTGGAACACTTTATAATATGATCCCTGACGCTCCTCGTCCTTCCAAAAACCCTACCCCAAAAACTCCAAAATCTTCTCATGTTGTTGATGGTGTGATTGGCACCTTCCATGCTTAGACCTAGTCGATGCAATACGGTCACACAAATCCCAAACCTAATAATTCTAATGCACAAAAGACTCCTGCTCCTACTCTTCCACTGGTAAGACTGCTGAAGTTAACTCTGTTCAATCCGCACCTATTGGAAATAATAAAAAAATAAATGAAGGGAAGGGTAAGAACAAGGAGGAAAAGAATAATAATCCACAATTTGATAAAGCCAAAATGAAAACTGTTGATGAGAGAGACAAACATAAGCCTAGTTACCCCTTCTTGATTTGTGGTGACGATCATTACATGAAAGATTGTCCAAGATGTGTTGAGGTTACTAAGTTCCTCCAAGGGAGCAGAAAACCTCCTACACCTATTATTTTGTCACAGCCTTTCCCTTCTCAAAAACAAGCCCAACTGGTCATTCATGACCAAGCTACCCCTTCTACCTCTTCTTATGTCCTTATGTGTACTGGTGATTCTAAAATGAACAAAGTTGTAGTCGCAACTCGAGCCAAAGATTACTCTCCATTAAAAGAGAAATTTGATGATATACCACCTTCATTGGTCCAACCTTATCCTTCAACCTCACCTCCAAACGGTTCTCTTCATCTCGAAATATCGGGTCTCAATATAGTCCTTCTCCCTCCTCCCAAGGGCATTGTACGAAAGTCTGCATTCAATCCTCATGCACATGCTGCACAAAACTACAGTATTGTAGAAGACCTTGCGCAAGCACCCTCTGCCATGTCATCTCTCGAAGTCCTTCAAAGTTGTCCTGCTCAACGAAAGGCACTGTTAAAGGCCATTGGTGGAATTGATCCCACAGATACTAATCTCATAATATTTGACTTGGAAGATCATGTCCCAAGGATTCCTCCTCAGTTATCATTCCGATCCAAGTTGTTGTTGAAAACAAGAATTTCTGTAGAACTGTTATTGATGAAGGAGCCTCGACTTACGTTATGTTCGTTACTTGTTGGAAAGCCATTGGCTCACCGAATCACACAATACACTTAAGGCTTTTAATGGTACATGCTTTAAACCCTATGGTGTTCTTCCCTCGTTGTTTATTACGTTGGAAGTTAAATCGGTCAATGTTGAAGTTCAGGTCTTCGATGCACCTCTTGATTATAACCTTTTACTTGGCCATAGCTGGATTGATTCCATGCATGCAGTTGTGTCTACTCTTTTCCATGTGGTACATTTCCCACACCAAGGAAAGGTCGTTACTGTTGACCAACTAGAATTATTTAATTCTGATTCTCATACTAGAAACATTCCTTTCATCTCGAAGACACCCCCTGGTTATGAGAATGTCAGAGTGAGTCTTCTGAAAGATTCAACTTTGATGGGTACTTTTCCAATCCCACTACCCAATATTATCCCTCCTTTTGTTGCCTCTATTAACATGATATCCACTACCATTCATGAAACCCCTGTGTCATATGACCTATGGGTAGTACCTAGCCCTGGTGATTACCCTCTCTACGGTGACAAGATGCCTTTAAATCCGATCGAATCCTCTTACCAAGATATTCAATCGACATCCCCCTCTTCTCCTTCTCTCTGTGATTCATCTCTTGATCCGTTTCAAGTGATATTTCCTACTGATGAGATGATCATATCAGTCATTTCTATGGAAGACACTCCTTGGGATGATGGGCATCATCGCTCCATTCTCTTTCTAGAACGAGACACCATAGAGAGTTACCAATGGATTTCGACTTCGTCGATCGTTGTTGTTATTTCTTCAGTTCCTAAGTCATCACATGATGTTTTGTATGATGGGAAATTGAACCTACCATCCCTCTAGACATATCAAATAAACCCGAAGTCATGGATAATGTCCATATTGGAGCCTCCTGTTCTACTGACAAGGTTCACAAGTATAAAGCCCTTTTCCAAGAATTTCACGACGTTTTCTCTTGGAGTTACGAAGAGATGCCAGGTATCAATCCTGATATCGTTGTCCATGAGATTAAGACATACCCAGACGCTAAATCCATTTGGCAAAGACTTCGCCGAGTGCACCCACGCAAAGTTGATGTTATCAAGCTTGAAGTTGAAAAACTTCTTAAAGATGGATTTATCTATCCTGTGGCTTTGACTGATTAGGTATCCAATCTAGTTCCTATAAATAAAAGGAAAAGTACCATCCACGTCTGTGTAGATTATAGGGACATAAATAAAGCTTGTCCTAAGGAAAATTACTCAAAACCTTTCTTCGACCATATGGTTGATGACTGCACCGTTAACGAAATATTCTCTTTAATGCATGGTTTCTCCGGCTATAATAAAATTAATATTTTACCCGCGGACCAACACAAGACCGCTTTTATTTTCCCTTGGGGGACCTTTTCCTATCGGAAGTTACCCTTTGGTCTCAAGAATGGTGTCGCGACTTTTCAACATGCTATGTCTTATGCTTTCCATGATATTAAGCACATCGTGCAACCTTATCTTGATGATCTACCGGTGCATTCCCTACATCACCAAGATCACCTGGTGCATTTGAGGGCCATTTTCATACGTTGTCGTTATTATCGTATCCTCTTAAACCCAAACAAAAGCACTTTTTGTGTGGAGTCCAACTAACTGCTTGGTTTTATTGTGTCAATACATGGGATTCAAGTAGACCCCTTGAAGGTTGAGGATATTCTTAATCTACATCCTCCTTCCACTTTACGCCAACTCCAAAGTTTACAAGGGAATGAAAACGTTTTAGGTCGTTTCATCCCCAATTACACTGAACTGACGAAAGGATTCACTCGATTACTCAAGAAAGGTTACGATTTTATATGGGACGATACTGCAACCAAATCCTTTAAATCTTTGAAACTTTCCTTAACCCATACGCCATTACGCTTTCCCCCTGACTATAGCCAGGATTACTTCCTCTACTTAGTTGCTTCAGACTCTACCATCACCATGGTTTTAGTCCAAGAGGATGATGCGCATGATTCACATGTGATATATTATTTGAGTTGGAGTCTTACAATTACCGAGACCAAATACCTCCATGTGGAAAAACTGGCCTTGGCAGTTGTTCAAGATATCCAATGTTTTCGTCATTATATCCTATTACGCAGAACCATTGTTATTTCCAATTGCAACCCTATGCAACATATCATTACCCGACAACTTCTAAGGCGAAATTAATCCAAATGGATAGTTATTCTCCAGGAGTTTGACTTAGAGTTTCAACGTGCTAAGTCCAAGAAAATTTGGTTTTCGCCAAACTGATATGTGACCTTCCCTCCACTGAGACGAAAAATGTGGCAGAGGTTCCTTACCTAATGAATCCCTTTTTTTGATCAGTTCTGATGACGTATGGTACAGATATATCATTATCTATCTCTAGACTAAAAAAATTTGGCCCGATCTATCTAGTACAGATTGTCGTCGTATACGGTATCAAGCCCGCCAATACATCATTCAAGGTGATACTCTTTATTGTCGCAGTGTTGATTCCATTTTTCGACGATGTCTCACTTACGACGAAGTTGAGAAAGATTTGAATGAATGTCACTTTGGAGCCTGTGGTGGTCATATGTCTGGGTATGCCACTGTCCAAAATATCTTACAAGTGGGTTATTTATGGCCTTCTTTGTTTAAAGATTGCATCACTGTTTTTCATAAATGCCATGCTTGCCAAACTTATAATAACAAGATAAGATATCATCCTGATCCTTTACATCCTTTAGTTTTCATTGGTCCATTTTCCAAATGGGACATTGAATTCATGAAATGTAACCCTCACTCGGTCGAGGGGCATGGATACATCATTGTAGCTATGGATTACTTCACTAAATGGGCCGAGGCGATGCCTACATTTGATAACACCGGGAGAACTGCATCATTTTTCATATTCAAACATATCATTACTTGGTTTGGTATCCCTCAAGATATCGTTGATGATCACAATAGTCATTTTCAAAATTTTATGATGTCTGAACTTACTGAAAAGTTGGGTCTTCATCATGAAAAATCAACCCCCTATTATCCATAAGCCAATGGCCAAGTTGAAGCAATCAAAAAATTTCTCATTACTATGCTTCGATGGATGATAGGAATTGATAATACAACCTGGAACATGATGATTTTCTCCACATTATGGGCCTATCCGACATATATTAAGTCTTCCACGAGATTTTCACATTTCCAGCTAGTTTATGGTATCGAGGATATCTTGTCGATTGAATGTGAAATATCCTCTTTGAAACTGGCCTTTGAACTTCTCCCCAATACCTCTACCAAAGAAGAGTGTCTTTTGTATTTAATGCAATTAGACGAAACCCATCATGATGTCGCCCTAGTTATTGAAACTTAGAAGAAATGTGTTAAAGCCCAATACGACAAGCATGTCAAGCCATGTGTTTTTTCTAAAGGTGATCTAGTTCTCCTCTACATGCAGGATTGTGATTTGCTAGGGGCAGGTAAATTTGAGGCCATGTGGCGAGGTCCTTACATTGACAAATGTGCGTTGGAGAAGGGAGCTTATGAGCTAGTCGATTATGATGGAATCCCTTTGAGTGAGCCCCTAAATGGGCTTTACATAAATAAGTACTATGCTTAAGTCATTTTTGCATGAGTTATTGTACTTTTATTGTATCATACTCTTGTGTGATTTTTCGTTGTTTGGTTTCAACCTTCAACTGCTTACCTTTCGTTATGCTTGGTTTCTAGATGTTAGTGTCTTCGCTACCCTATATTGGTTTCGCTGATGGTGCTAGTCACAGTACTCAGAACTTAGCATTTGTTGCTTCGTCAATTTACGCACCTACAGATGAATTGATTAGTATACATGGTGTTTTCCTTGGTTATGAAACCAAAAATATCGCGGAATATAGTGCAATCATCAAATTATTGACAGACGTTGTGTCTCTTGGAATCCTTCATGTTATTGTATGACTCGATTCACAATTAGTAGTCCTACAGTTGAGTAATGTCTACTCCATTTGAAGTCCTACATTATTAAGGGTATATTTACGAATTCGCCTCTTGGAACGTCATTTTGATTACATTGAATATCAACACATTCCTAGATGTCTAAATACATTAACAGATGCATTGGCTAATTATGTGTTAGACAAACATTTGAGAAATTTATAAAATCCAACCACACTTTGTATATACAACAAGTAAGCCGGTATAAGCCTCATATATATATATAACGATAAAAGTTTTTACAAAAATTGTTTTTGTTTGAAGACCAAAATATAAAAAATGTGAAGTAGATGGCTTCATATACAAATATATCATCAAGGATGTTGCTCGTGATAACATGCCACTGTCCATGCTACTCTACAGAGCAGTCAACCGATGGAATAAGATACTCCCACTGCGTAGAATTGATAACACCTCGTGATATCATCAATAGAGGCATCTGAGACGTCCATCGTTAGCCCCTCCAAGTTTTGTTCTATAACATTGTAGTTAGCAACGACTAATCCTGGTACCTCAAGGGAGATGAACCTGGAGGTTGATTAGGTCCCACATCTACATCATCAAATAAATTTTTGATTAGTCTTCGGATAAAGAACATAAAAAATATTCCATATTTAAAAATTACAAAAACATTATAAAAAAAAATGTACTTCTTACCTATGTTCCCCCATTGAGAACCTTCAGGAAGAACCAAGTCTGGATCACCTCGGAATTCTAAGCCGACATATGCGTAATCATCTATCATAAGCATCTGGGGCCTCAACCAATCAAATAAAATATCATTATACCTGACAATAGTACCAGTTACATGTCCTTCCATGAGGTCTACCCACCTCTTCATTCTTAGATCCTGTGGGGCAGGTATGCCCCACTCTACATGTAGGTGCAAGGTTTGAACCCTCTCTAGGAAGAAGGACACCAAAATTGACTCGTATCTGAACTGCTTCAAGTCACCTCTCCTACACTTGGTCAACTATTTTTTCATGCTCTTGAGAACCCTGTCACTCCAATTGAAAACTTGGGGCTCCATACATTCCAGTGTGTATTGGAAATCCCTTTGAAGCTCCATATGGGGATTTTCACTCTCTGTCATGCGCATAATGGTGTAGAGGATAGTCTGTAAAGGTAAGTCACAGACATCTCTTATATCTGCTTTGCCTCTATGCTTCTGAGTACCGGGCACACAATGTGCATTGATATAGTGGCTCATAAGTTTGCCATCTCCTCTGCTACCTGTCAGCGTAACTTGAGCCCCACAGTGAGATAAACCAGTCAAGAAGTAGATATCCTCGATATCTATCTCAAGAATGTGAGTGCCCACACAGAATACCTATTGGTCCACATCCCACATGTGAACTAAGTATTCGAGCAACCTCAACTGGGCCCTCATGCCCTGGACCTTGAAGAATTTTAGTAGTCCACACTGTCGGAGGGAATTTACCATTCCCAGGTCATTCCCAACAAAGTAATATTTGTCCTCATGCTCTCTCTCTCGCCATTCCAACATTCTTACTGTAGAAAACCTAAAATGGAACATAAAAGAGGGATTAACATCTTCTTCTCTCTCCTCGAAACTTTTTATTGGAAGAAACATCTTAAAACATTTTTTGTGTGCACGTTGTAGGATAGCACAACCATACAGTGCGGAGCCGTCACACTATAGCTTAAAGGTCGCCTACAAAGACCCTGGGTCATCGCAGGGCACGATACAGGGCGCCTGCGATGACCTTCGGGTGCAAGTACCCTAGAAAATGCAACCTAAAAATCCATTTCTAACCAATGAAAAGCAAAAATGAATCCATGAAAAGTTGAAGGAGTTGAAAATTACCTATCCTGCAAAGACCATTCGCCAAATGATTAACCATGCCTCTCGCAATCTGTTGTGGAAACTTGAGGTAAAATGGGGGTTTTGGAACAAAGTTTGGGTGGAGTAACAATGAAATGGTAAAAAGAAGTTTTTACCTACTTTTATTACTTTTTTACTTTTTTTATTGTTATTTCTTATGTTATTTTATATTTTCCACTTAAACCCTAATGTTTCAACGACATTGCAAGTGTTTGGATTTTTGCATAAGAAAAACCTAGGGGTGAAGTGTTGAATAGGGATACGTATTTTGGTTTGATTTTATACATTTGTAGCATGTATAGATCCTTTTAGAGTTATTTCAGGAAAAACTTTGAGCTTAGGTTTTGTTCCTTATCATGCTCATAAATCAATGAGAATGTAACCGAGTATACTTTTTTCATCTTTTTGTACTCGTATTGGTAACACAAAAAACAAAACCCATGGAGTATCCTTTAATCTCTTTTCACACTCCATAAAAAAGAAACAATTTCTGAGCCACCTTGTTCTTTTCATGCTCATAAAAGTATTTGAAGAAAATATTTGATGAGAGGTAGGTTATCACTTCTTCGGTCTCATCAGATTAACTTACGAAAAAAGGAACTTGTGGAGTCTTCTTTAAGTTTTTTTAGATTCTCTAAACATGAAAAACCCTCAAGTTTTCTCTCTTTGGACTCGTTAAACAAACATCAAAAGACCCATATGGGACCGGATCACTCCTTCTTAGTGTTCGTTAAACATAATCCGGGGGACTCATCCAAAGGATGATTTTACATATAAAATCATATGTTATCCTCCTCAAGATTGCGTAAAAATAAATAGGTACTCACCATAAAAGGTGGGGGGAAATTTGGGAAAGAAATGTGTCCATTTATCCGTGTTAGTGGAAGTAATAGTTTCTCTTGAACATGACACCCATTCATCATTGTATTCGGGTTGGGAAATCCATTCGTCTCTCGTTTGACCATCCACATGTTCGTGTGTTGGGTCCTCCTTGAGTCAATGCTGCCAAGACCATTTTTGTGTCATTCATATGTTCAAGAGAAGTCCAGCCTTAACAAGCCTCCTATCGAGTTGACCATCTACAGTTATAAATTTTCTACCATGTCTTCCTTTCATACTCTGATCTATCTCAAATCTGTTACTTATTTCGTGTCATTGATGGGGGATACATCAAGATCCTCCTATGACGAGTCTTTTCCTATTGATCTCAGCTCATTATGCAGGAACAAGACATAGAAATATTTTAGTGCCTTAGAGCCTGCATGCCTCAATGGTAGGTTTCTTCACTTTCAACAGTGGGTTCACGTCATTGGCCCCTGATTGGAATATTCCATCAAGTGTTCGAATTCAACTCCTTAATTCACTCTTGTTGGATTGTACTGGGGTACCTTGGGAGTCATTGACATCAATGGTGATTTCCCTTGCACTTGTTAATGGTTTTCATTATTGACCAATAATCAAGTGGTTTCTACCATGTTTGACTTCGACATCTGTAATCGCATAATTAGATTCATACTTAGGGACGATGGAAATGAAGACCCTGGATCATACCATTCTGATCCAGGTTCCGACGGATTATTCATGATTTGTATTGGCACATCGATCCACATTATATGTCTCGTGTCTATGTCCGAATTTGAGTCATTTTAGCACACAGATCCACAATGTATTCTGGGTGGCTATGTCAGTTCACCTTGACATGGATCCACAGTGTATATTTAGTGGCCATGACTCATTTGAAATTTTGTAATCTGAGTATGGGAATGCCTACCTTGGACAACAATATATTATTATGCTAATGCTTGACTGTTTGCAGGTTCCCAACTGGTGCACTCTTTGTTTCTAACACACACATTCTACAAAGTATTTTGGTTGTCACAAGTTCCAGCCTCATACTTTGGGGGGAATTCTGTTACACATTATTTTGGTCATCATAGTGATCCATTGAAAACATGTGTTCATGTTCCCAAAAAGATCCTTTCTCCATGAGGAAAGTGATTGACTTATTCTTATCAAAAAACCCTATTAAGGAAGGTCATCGCAGGTTGCATCATAAGCAGGGTGCGAAGATGCCTGGTCATCGCACTCTTCCCTAAAACTGGTTTGCGATGTCTCTGCAGGCTTCTCTATAGCTGGGGTACGATGATGTCAAAAGGCTAAGAAAAGGTTGACCTTCACGAAAGTTCTAGAAGAGGATCTTCTAGAATATGAGGTGGCATTTGTATGGTTGGGATCCTACTCACTTCTCTGATTTGGTGGGATCATCCTAATCTATTTAACCATCTCTCTTTCCCCTATATAAAAATGGATTTCTCATGGAAAAGTATAAGGTTGATTCAAGAAAGATTAATATTGAATAGGCTAAGAATTGGATGAGGAGTTCTACTTCAGTTCATACTTGAGGGGTTCATTTTAGTTTATCAAGTCATTGTGGATCTTCTTCATTCAAGGTTGGAGCAATTGTGTGTGTTGGAGCAAAGGGTCATCCGAAGGGGACCTTGCAACATCAAGGATTTGGTTGTAACCTCCACTTTCATTATTTTATAATACAATGATATGTTTCTTTCCCATAAAACTCATCTCATTTTATTGTATGATTCCTTGATCACATACATAGGTTCTCTTTGAGTGTGCTATATTTCTTTCACTTTGGCTGGCTTGCGTTCCCTTGCAGATCCAATATCATAGAAGCACTGGAGTGGAGCTAGGATGAAAACGACAAGAGGAAGTGATATTTAAATGGTATGTTGCCCATCTCTTGCTAGATAGTAAACTCAATGATTATAGCTTAGGGAAAGTGCCATGTTTTGTTCTATTTTTTTCTAGATCTAGGTGGATATAGGGAGATCTATTTATGATAAGTCCTGTAACAAACTGACATAGGTCCAAACACATCATTGTGAACTAGCTATAAAATTCCTTCTGCCCTCATTGCACTAGAGGGGAATCTTACCCGATTTTGCTTCCCATATACACAATGTTCATAGAAATCAAAATCCAAAGAGAAGTTAGTCATACCTTAAACCATACCTTTATTGTGTAGTAGTCGAAGACCCTTCTCTCTGATATGCCCCAGTCTTTGATGCCACAACATAACCTTTTCTCCATAAACTGTAGGAGTTTTTTCTTCTTCAAATCCAATATCAAGAACAATGGAAATATTACAACCATCACTAACAGTTCTTCCTTGTAGCTTATATAGAGTTCCAAACCAAACTCCCTTCAACAACACCATTTCTCCTCGAACCAACCTTCAAGTTTCGTTTTCAAATATTATTTTTACCCCTGCATCGTCAATTTTTCTTAGATAAATCAAATCTCTGGTCAATCCTGGGATGTGTAGAACACTAGGTAGTTTTCTAATCCTTCCATTTATTAGCCTCAACTCGAATTTTCCTCGTGCTATGATTTTGGTTGTCGATTCATCATCGAGGAAAAAATTACCTCCACCATACCTTTCATATTCACAGAACCACTCCCTGTGGGGATTCATATGAAAGGATGCACCTAAGTCAACCAACCATGCCTCATGATCTGCATGTGTGCTTGAATAATCCAAGTACACATCCCCTCCTTCTTCCTTGGAGGTATTTTCTTCTGTAGAAGGAGCTTCTTCATATCCATTCTTTTTCTCAACTTTGAATCTGCATTGCTTCTTGTAGTGCCCTTGTTTTCCACATCTCTACCATACCTTTACAAACTTTCCAAGAGATTTAGATCTACCCTTAGAATTGTATCTCCCACTTGATGACTTATATCTATTTATTTCCTGGGAGATTCCTCTTGAAAATAATGCATATGTGCTATGTCCTTCCATGTTCTTCCATCTCATATCCTCCGACAACAAGGATGAGACCACTTCATCAAAATTCAAGGAATTTGTATTACTACCTATGAACACAACAAGACTATCCCATGAGTCTGGTAAAGAGCACAATAAATTGATACACTTATCTTCATTTGAAATTTTAATCTCAACAGATACTAACTAACTTACCACAATATTAAAGGCGTTCAAATTCTCTGCCACTAAGTCTCCATCTCTCATCCTCAGGTTATACAAATTCTTCCTGAGGAATAGTTTATTTACTAGGGACTTAGAATGATACAACTTCCCCATTTTATCCCATAAATTCTTGGTTGTAGCTTCCTCTGACATATTCAGTAATATTGAATCTGAGAGACACATTCAGATGGTGCTCTTCTTCTTCTTATCCAACTTTTTCTAGTCATCTATTGAAGTTCTTGTAGGTGCAGTACCTAGATCCACCATGATCCACTGATATTTGTCCACCAACAAATCTTACATATTGAGCTTCCATAGCTCAAACATTTTCCCATTAAACTTCTCAATTTCCATTTTCAAACTTCTCACCATTTCTCTTGACCTAAAGAATAAATACTGTAGATATCTCACTGTAACAAGGGTTATCACAGTCCTGAGCCAAACCCTTGACCACAAAGGAATCCCCCTGAAGCCAACAATTTCTCTGATACCAAATGTTGATTTTAACCTTGTACAATTATTTACTGCAAATTGATTTTTAGTAAAAGAACAGAAAATATACAATGGAAAATACACACATTACACATATATTTTTCCCCTGGAAACCCAAACCGGCAAAACCAACATATTTTGTATTCATTCATATCATACATTGTTTACAATACAATGTACATATAGGATCCAATGGCATCCAAAACCCTAACCCAATGACCTCGATTAGTTAACAACCCCAATTCCTTAACTGGAAATAGAAAAGCATTGGAAAAAAACCATGTGTTGAAAATCTGCCCAACAATGGACACAAAAATCGAGGTGACATGAAAAACGAGGCAAAAATGTGACATGTTTCTCGAGGCCATAAAATAAAGATGCATGGAGTGTGGAAAAAATTTCTATAAAAATTTATATCTTCACCACTTTTGCCTGATTCTAATCGAGATAGATGGTCAGGGCCAACATTTAATTTGTCTGGCTTAACAATGACTTCAAAGGAAAATTCTTGAAACAATAGAAACCACATACAAATTTTTCCTTCTAACGTAGGCTTATTGTTATAGCCTTAATTTCCACCCTATAGGAAAGAGAGGAAACCATAATAGGATAGAGGCCATAATACATATTTTTCCTTAGGTTTACCCCCTTTTTGGAGATCCTTGTGGGACACCTAGTAGACAACAAGAGAGGAACCTCGTTGGTCACTAGTGCCTCAACAAGAGAGATTTGTAAATCTTCTAGACTTGAATGATGTGAGTTCCTATAACTCATAACTCATATCATTCAAGTCTAGAAGCTTTACAGAGCCTCTCTTGTTGAGGCACTAGTGACCAATAAGGGTCCTCACTTGTTGTCTACTAGAAGTCCCATGAGGATCTCCAAAAATGGGGGTAAACCTTAGGTAAAATATGTATTTTTTCCTCTATCCTCTTATGGATTCCTCTCTAGCCTATAGGGTGTAAATTAAGGCCTATAACACTTATTAACTAGATATTTCAAGGCTGAATGTTCAATAAAGAATTTAAAATGGCCCCCTAACAAATAATATCTAATTTTTTGCAAACCATAAACCATTGCCAAACCTTCCATTTTAGTGGTACTGTAGTTGTGCTTGGCCTGAGAAATCTTTCTACTACCAAAGTACATGGGATGATCCAAATTTTTTTCACCAGGTTGTGCAAGGATTGCACCTAAAGCTATGTCAGACACATCAATTTTCACATGGAATTCCACATTCCAATTTGGATATATGAGAATATGATCAGTACTCAACCTTTCTTTGAGGGTATCAAAGGATTGATCACACTCTACTTCTAACTGAAGGCTTCATATTTCTTCAATAACTTTTCCAACAGGGAAATTATGCTTGTGTAATTTCATATAAATATGCAGTAGTATCTAGTGTAGCCCAATGTTGACCACAAGTGTTTGGCACTCATGGGCGGAGGCATATTCACTACCAAAACAAATTTTACAGGATCGACCAAAACTCCTTCCCTACATACTATGTGTCCCAATATATTTCCAAAAGGTACACAAAATATACACTTCTTCAGGTTCAAAGAGATATGTAGTTGTCTGCAACGTTCGAACATCAACCGTATTTAACCCATGTGCTCCTTTAGTAAACTATATATTTTCTAGTCATCCATATATAATTCAAGGAATTTCTGAACAAAATATTGAAAGTAAGAAATTACAATTCGGGATAAAAAAACATGAGCATTCTTTAGGACAAATTGCATGACGTTATAAGAAAACAAACCCTATTCAGTAGTGATAGAAGTATTTCTCTTATCCTCTTCTGCAATTATGACCTGATGATAACCTGAGAATCCATGTGTAAAAGAATAAGCTTCATTCCCCTCTAATTTATCAATAAATTCATAACTAAAGGGAGTAGGAAAAGGTTCATGTACACAATTTGAATTCAAACTCTTGTAATCCACATAGACTCTTGTATCATCAATACCCTTCTTACTCTGTATTACAATAGGACTGATCAACTCGGCCTCATCCATAGGGAAAATTAGCCTAGCTGCTAACATTCTATCAATATCTCTCTTAACCTTCTCCTTGACTCACGAGTTTAGGTGGTAAGGTATTTTCTTGAGAGGCTTAGCATCTGGTTTTAATTCGATCCTCATTTCTCCTAAATCTCCCTTAATAACCTTCAGTTTTGAAAAAATATTAGGAAAGAGATGCTTGTATTCCCACAATAGAGCCTGTATCTCTATCATAGTTTTCTCATCCCAATAGTCTCCTATAGATTCCATCTTAGGGTGATCCTCACTCTCGATGTTCACTTTTTTCAACTTTAGAGGTTGAATGTATAAGTTACTGATATCACCTGATATTGTATCCTTGACATCTCTTGTTCCTATGGATTCCTGAAAGGTTAAATGTCTAAGTTCGTCCAACTCCTCAGGATATTTTGGGTCCTTATAAAATTTACTACAATCCATGGGTACTCTCATAGGGGATGGATACAAGCTATATTCAAGAAAGTGTTCATGCACAAAGCCGGTTGTAAGTGGATATTTAAGATTAAATTCAGTACTAAACAACATCTTCTTGATTTGTTGGAGCCATGGAAGAATTGATTCTGAAGTGTCTTCCAACATAATGTTTATCTTCTTGTTTCCTCATGCACGTACCATGTTTTGGGGATTGTTCCCAAAGAGTGGAATAAATGATGTGTCCATATATAGGAAGGAAGTTGTGCAACTTTCCACACTTTTAGACAATGCTCAATGTGTGCAACTGGGTTAGATTGACCTCATATATCTCCAAGGATAAAATATGACTCTTCTGCTTCCGATATTGTCCCAATTGTGGTATTTGTGTTATCGAAAGAAAACAGTATTGTATAGGAAGCTTGACTTCGTCCCAAGAGGACAAAGTTTATTTGTGAGTAACCCACCACCTGGCTAGAGAAGACTTCAGGGCTAGGTCAAGTGTTGATATTTTGTGTTTTTTGCAACCCTACCCTCCATTTCAATGATAAATATCTGTAAATATGAGGTACCATCGTATGTTGGACACTCCTTGATATATGTTCCAATCCACCTTACTGCTCGGACAGTTGCACAATGTCCTAAAAAGTTCTCATTCCTACCTTGTTGCCAATTGTCAAAAGCTGCTTCAGAATCTTCATCCATTGACTGAATGCTTCACCAACTTATGGATCCATCTGCAATGGGATTAATGCAATCTACTCAATTTCATGTATTCATAGTGTATAGTTGGTCTAGAACATCCTTGTACATATTCTCATATGTTGGTTCAGTATACCATGGACCTTGATACGAGTCTAGAGGCTGAGTCGCTTTCATGCCATCAGATTCAAAGGTCGTAATTTATTTTTGTATATCTATTACAACATAGTTCTCCTAGGCCTAGTCAATTCCTAATAGAGATTGGTACGAATATTCCCCCCCCCCCATTATTTTTATGACCGCAAAGTCCGCCAATTTTTTTACACCAACCAAATCCACTTCAACATTTTGCAGCCTTACCACCGAATAAATTTAGTATTGATTCACCATCCACAAATTTATCGAAGAATAAACTAGCTTAGGTTTGACCATCACTTCCAAGGTCTTCTTTGGAAATATATTGACATTAGAGCCCAAGTCCAACATAACATCCATGGTATCATATTCATCAAGGTTATAATTCAACTGGAGTTGTATCATAGTTCTCCTCTTCCTTCTCTATATCCTACTTGTGCTCCTTGCTAGAAGGTTAGCAGCAATGGACTCTTTCGAGTTTCCTTCAGTTACCAAGGCCATTTTGATTGTGTTCCACAACTTCCCAATGAGTTGTTCATCATCCAATATGTCAAAAAATAGTTGTAACCACAAATTGACAAACTTGTGTGACTGACCCAAGGGATTCATCTAAGCAAGATATTCTCTAGTGATTCTTGGTTGGCTAGGGTTTGAATTAAAACTTGGTTCCACAACCTCAGGCTTTGAAAAACTAGATAGTTGTCTGAACATTTCCATTGCGTCCTTAAAGAATTATTTTTTCCTTATAGAATCGTACTTGGTATTCTTAGGAACCTCCTTTTGGATCTTGAACTGAGGATGAATTTCGATATCGACACTGGTCCTAGTTCCTACTCTAGTTATAATGTTAATATTGTGGTCTCTTACCTTAGCCACAGATCTAGGTAATTCCTCAGAGAGTGCCCATGACTTCTACAAATATCTCAATACTCATTGCTCTGGCCTCCTTGATGATTCCAAAAATCATGGTGTTGAACAAGGTTGTGAAATGGCACTGTATGGACGACTTGTGCACCCCTCCTGATGGTCCTACTAGTGGAGGTGCCATATGGCGAGTAGGGGGTCCTCCACCCCTCAATATTGGATATTCAATTGTTGTATGACCTTTGGTATAACAACCAATACACCATACCTACAGTCGAACTACTTTAGGAAGGGACAACTCTTACATCTTTTCAGTTAATGTAGAGATCTAGAATTGTAGTTGCAAGATGTTATTATCTTGAGGAAGTTTCATCACTCACAATATTCTAGGATATCCTTCCATATCCCCAATCTTCATGGCTTGTTCCAACGCTTCTCCCAAAGTATTTATCCTTTGTCGATTCAACGTGATTCGGGTTAACGATAATAACCCCTGAATAAACCATTATCTTTGATGATACTCATGGATAAGGTCTGTTAATTTCCCTACAACATCCTTAAATATTTGTTTATATTCCCATGCGGACTCACCGTGTCTTTTTTTTATCTTCCGCAACTCGGAGAGGGCCTATTTCTCTAACTCAGGTAACCAAAATTTCGCTATAAACCTTTTCTTCACCTGGGCTAAAGAGAACGGATGCCCTTGATTATTCCCTGGCTTGATATATTTCATGTACAACTTTAGAGATCGACCCCTCAAAGCAATATGGAACTCAACCAATTTGTTTGTGTCTAGAGTTCCGCGAGACCTCCAGATGGATTAAAAAAGAAACTAGTGTTGCTCAACATCCTCATCCCCTTTACCCTAAAACTCAGGGTATCGGGTAAGAGACCACGCGTGTTAATGTTCCATTTATGGACTTGGAGATCCTATTAAAATGAACCCCAAGGGTCCTAGTTGTGATATAACCAAAACACTCGCCACACTTTCACTGCTACTACTACTTGAACTTGCTATACTAGAAGGGTTAGAAATGACAGAAACTACAAAAATATTTAGTGTAGATATTACCATTTTCAGATGGTGTTGGGGGAATAGGTGACTTGGGGCTAGCTCCTCTACCTATATAGAATATTTATTTAATTTGGGGGATCACTTTTTCTTGTAGGGTTCTGTCTACCTCGTGATGCAGTCCGACATTTTATTGTGTTACAGGTTCTGATTCTCCCGTAGATCCCTTTGAGGTCTCGACTGAGTATTCTTCTTCGGTGGTAGTGTCTATATTTAATTCTTCGTCTACCTCTCCTAATTTTCCATTCTCCTGTCTACCTCCTTCATAACCTTCACCTCTCTCACCAAATATATTATTCAACCATCGGTTGGCCAACCTTCTGCATCTTTGAAACTCTCACAATTTCTCTAATTATTTTCTTCGAATATGGTCACAATCAATCTCCTTCTGTGATTGATTGGGTCTCTTCATTACCTTTATCATCTGGTTTCGCCACCTCTCCTTAACAACCAAAACCCTTCTTAGAGCTCATTCATTTCTTGTAGTCTTCTCTCTTCATCCCCCCATCTCTAGGAACCTTTTATTAACTCATGACCCTCCCATGAACCAACCCCCCCCCCCCAAGCGCAGGAGTTTACGTTTCCATATCAAGTGAAGTAACATGTAGCATACCTTTTTCCGCTAGTAAAATCTTGATCCAAAGAGGGATTTCCTGCAATAGTCTTCCTCTCACCCCGTCTTTGAATAGAGATTATTCTTTTGAAAAAGTTTGGTGGTTCTCTGCAACAAACTTGATAATATAACCTTCCAAAGTATCCTTCACCTAAAAATCCACATCATGAGAGATATGATGATCTAACCGGTGAAGAGTCGCTAAACCCTGAACGATTCAGTCATATCTTCTTTTATATCGATCTTTTTATTCCAAAGCTTCTTGCAGTCAATCTAACCACTAAAATACCCCTCTAGGAAATATGATCCAAAATATCTCATACTGGTCACTCAAAGGTCCCGAATAGAAGACAACACTCTTTACAACCCTAAAGATTTTGTGTCATATCTCACCTTCTTGTTGTATGAATGTGTTTCACATTCTTTCCCACAAATGATCAACATCACATTTGAAGATCCAATGAGGTTTCCTCTAAAACCCACTTTAAATATGAGGTCCTAGAAACATATCCATTTGTTGGTGAAAAATCAAGACCAAGGTTCTTAGAGGTTACCAACAATGGGTACTATTGTATTCTAGGAGTGTTGGAATATTCAACCTTCTGTAAGGGAAGGAGGTCTCACCCGAAGCGCAAACTAGACGTGTGTGGTGAAGTGAGTCAATGAGAATGCATCATTGGGTCCGACTTAACACCATGTAGATTCATACTTTAACACTTAAAGATACATATCGACAATGATCTAATACAAAATAAACATAAGATAAACTAGGTTGCACATCATAACTATAGATCCATACATGACATATCATGTCAATACATCAGAAAGTTTAGGGTCCAAACGATTCCATTATATTAGCAACAATATCATCGACTGTCTTACAATAGATGATCATGCACCAGACTACCTAATATGGTCTAACCCCAAAATTCACATTACAAACTCAATATTCAACTGCCAAAGCACAAGGTTCCCAGTAAACCCATTACAATAGTTTATCCAAATTGACTTAATCCTGACTTGCACAACAATAGTATCGATATATCTCTTGTGTGCTTCATTCATTTGCTCATTATTTACCTTAATTAACCTCTATAACATGTTCCTCGTCGTGTTTCTTTCCTCTTTATACTATTATGTTGATCGTTTCTTGGACTTCTTGTTCTGCTACTAGTTAGAAATGATCAACATCCATAGAGGTCTAGAATGGTTCAGTGGTGCTCAAAATTTGACCATAAAAAATTCTCTCAAAAAATTCCATCAATGCATAGAGCTCGATCATAACTTTCCAATGGTGCAAATTTGGCCTCAAACAAAGTTCATATGCAAAAGTTATGAGCGGTCAAAGTTCAAGACAAACCTGAAAAAAAGTCAAAGATCAAGTCAAAGCGTGACATCAAAATAACATGTGATGACATCAACAGGGTTGCATGTGTCACCACTAGAAGGGTGACACATGGCATATGATTATTGGAAGCTGACTGGGAAAGGTACAACACAAATGGTTCAATCACATGTTCACAAGTGGTAGAAATAAGCCAATGAGAGGCTTTCATGAGGAAACCTCCCATTGGCTATCTTGATTAATATATATTAAACTATTTGGGAGTCGACAGGGGTCGAACCCATGACCTCCCAAAGACTTAACATAACCTTTGCTGCCAATACACCATGTGTTTGGTTCTTAACCTAATATGGAAACAATTACATTTGAATTTGTGTTAAAGTTTAATTGGGCAGCCAAAGGGTTGAGGGCCTAAGCCCTCGACCCTTAGCCCTTGGTATATCATATGTAATGTAACCATTCCACTAATATCGAGGGATATTAATGAACTATGGAAGATATGCTATGTTTCCTCGGGGGAATATATTTTATACATATTCACATGTGTTATTTATAACATATGTTACAACAAATAACAGAAGAAACAAAGCATACGACGGTTGGCGGGGATCAAATCAGTTCCCTTTGAAACCTGAGAATTGTGCATGCTCTCCCTTTTCAGAGAATGGTCACCAAACTCATTCCTTTGATCGTGAGGGATTATACACATATACAAGGTTTAATCCTTCATTAAATCAATAATTATTTATGTTATGGATCATTTCAATCTATTCACATCCAAGTCTTGCTATTAGTGCACATCAGCATAATCCCACTCATGTAGGATCGACTATCATTTCCCAAAGAAATGATAGGATTCCTTTGCCACATAATAGAATGATTCAATCTCGTTGGGTAAAATCCTAATTGAATTTTAATATACATCCTTCAGTGAAATTATGCAGATAAATTCCATATGACAATGGTACTCTCAACAAGATCATGTTAGCCTATCCTTTCGACTATTCTCTAGCCTATCCATGCCTATGTTTGAATCATGCTTTGCTAGATAGGGTAGGGTAGTACGCCCTCTCCCTTAAGGTTTTTCTAACAATATTTTTATGTGACTCATGCATGAGCCCAAGCATGCCAAGTGTTGCTTCCATGCTTTGATACCAATTTGTAACACACCCAACCCCTTAAAAAGGATTTTTAAGGAATGGGGCATCATAAATTTTGTTTTCCCGATCCATCTCAAATCTTAGTTCCACTATCTCCATCGAATTCTGCTCACCACTAGCCTTCTAACGGTTGTTGCCATACTCAAATTTGAGCTCAGGATTGGGAGATATTTCATTCCAAAGTTCTTCGGGGGTTAATGGTCATGGTCCACGTGGCACCTACATGGATCCAACTCGTTCATATCACCCTGAATTATCTGATATCCCAAAGCTCCCCGCACTCCTAGGTCTATGGAGGAGATCCATCCACCATTAATCGATGGTGGATCCTTATCCTTGGGAACACACGTGTCTAAAGTAAAATTCAACGTTCAACACTTTTGGGTGCGCATAGTTTAACGACCAAAATATCCCAAAGTACTTTTCTTCCGAAGTCTTGTGGACTTGCCACGTGGCTCTGGCCTTCGGGCCTTTCTACACCACACTATTCCAAATCCTTCGGAGTCGCGGAGTCTCGGACTTCTAAAGTCCCGGTACTTCACCATTCACACGTGTCCTCATTAGGGGGTGAGACATGTCATGTTCTAATGGGCCCATAGGTCTACAAAAAAAATGTATCCAAGTGACACATGGCACCTCAATCGTGGGTTCATGTCACTCTGGGTGATGTCAGAGAGCCACGTCGACCCCTAACACAACCTTCTAACATTCCTATAATCTCACGATCAAGATCTGTCCACATAGACCCCTCGATCTATGGCTCCCGTTACTTCATAGATTCGACATTCGAGAGTTTCTCTATGAAAACTCCTTGTTTCTCCCGGAGTTGGTCAGCGTCGGGCTGACCACAGTCTAGATCTGATGGTCAAGGAGGATATTGAAGAGTGCTCAGATCCATGGCTCACATCACTTCACTGATTCAGTGTTCAGGAGTTTTGGAAGTGTCACACCTCCAAATCCTCTAGAGTGTTTAGTCTCCAGATTATCAGATTTGGCAACACATGTCCTTAATGATGGACGAATGAGATGGACTCCGCTGCTCACGATTTCAAAAGCCTTCACACTTTAATGACTCTCGTCCAACTTCCTACAGAGTGTCAATTCTCCAGACTACGAGATCTCCTGCCACCTGGATGAAATAGGTAATTTCCCGAGATGACACATGGCAAGGTAGAGAGGACACCCGACCCCTTCAATGGGTGACACGTGTCACATGTTAATGGACCTATAGGGTCAACAAACATCCCAAATACAGGTGACACATGGCACGTTGAACGTGGGTCCACGTCACGCCCCTTAAACGTTCATCATTCAGTGTTCTACATTGAACATCGACATTCGATGTTCGACATCCTATGTTGAACGTGGATGTTCGGTGTTCTACGTTGAACATCCCTCTATGATACTACATACCAAATCCTCCAAACTCCCAAAAAGGTAAATGTCAGAATGACTATATCGTAGATCCAATGGATGGAATAGTTCCCAGGAATCCTCAGATCTATGGCCCAGATTAATTTCGGGCTCCGAGACTTCAGGGGATTCGTCTCCCTCACGAGGAATACCAAAATTCATCGAACACCTACGATCCTTCTCCAAATCCAATGGTCATGACAGACCTTGGATCCTCTTGAACGGATCTCGTCTGCTCGTCTTCCAAACGAAAGGATATTCCCTTTTGAGACTTAAATCTCACTATCCTTCCTAAGCTTCGTCAGTTCTGAAAGAATTAGGCATTGGCTCACGCCTTGCGCTCTTTCTCCTGATCTTAATAGACTCTTTCTCCCAGGAGACTCAAAACAACTGGGAATGTTGACATACATACGAGAAACTAAGCCCAAGGTTGACAAACTCACAGTTCATTTTCTTAAAATTGAGCCACTACATGGCTCGAGAATTTATGCGTACAAACCATATAGTTCCTTACTTTCTTAAATACACAATCAAGAAAAATATAAGGGAACACATTCTAACCATCAAGCAACATGCACATCCCTGAAACATTCACAGGATATCCAACTTTATTTTACAGTTACAGCTCAAATATATAGGGTATGAGAATACTTATCTATTTCTTATTGTAGCCAACTAACTGACTGTGGGTGTTCGTCTTTCCACCCAACCATAGGCTTAGAGGCATTCATTCTTAGCACTCTGGCCACCCCCATGTTGAGCCATGATATCACTAGGGAACTATGCCATTTCTCAAAGACCTTCTCTCTGTCACAACATCCCTGCAAGGTTTATCATATGCTTTCCCAACATCAAGTTCACAACCTTCCTCTTTTCTTCTACATGTTTGGGTCATGTGTTCCCCTCTGTGCATGTGTTATTGTCTGGTGTCTCTCCTGATCTCTGCAGAGCCTCATGCGTGTGCCTCGTCCTCTATGTCTTCTCCTTGTCTCTATTTTTTGTATATCTTTTCAGGATGGTTCTCAACCTATCCCGTTCCTTCTGTCAGAAGGAAAATCGGGTCAACCTAGTGATCCAGGTGAATATCGGTGGCCACCCACCTTTTCCAACTGGCTCAAAACAACTTTCTGGCAATTTTGGAAATTTACTATTTTTAGCAGGTTTTAACTTCCGGGGCCATTTTGAGGACCTAAATGAAGGTTTTTCAAGATCGAGGTTCTTAATGATATTCGAAGGCATAATTGAGCCCCCAAAATGAATCTCCTCGACGATACCTTTCCAATGAGCTATCATACGCCTAAAACAAAGATCGTATGCAAAAGTTACGTCCCCGGGAAGTTGATGCATTGTCTACAAAGTTCACGGTAGGGAGTTGATGTCATAACTTACCCAAACGCGGAATTACATGGCGCTTCATCTCTAGGGTTAGGTTTTGGATGTCTAGGACTTTTGGCATTCCCATTTATTGTAAAGGGCCTTGAGCCTCATTAATCATCTTCTCCGCAGGATCGCGGTAAGTTGTCACATCTCTTCTCGAGATAAAGCTACCACCATTCTAATGAGTCCTTCACTCTATGTTACTACGGTCTGTACATTTCTTCATTAATAGAAATCATGTATTAATGTATATCTATGTTTGTTTATGGTTGCATCTCATTGACATTTATGGTATATTGTTGAATATCTGCAATATCTGTGCATTTCTTTATTATATGTTTATGGTTGCATCTCTGATACATTTATGTTATATTATTGAATATCTGCAATATCTCTGTGCATTTCTTTATTATATCTCCGCTCTCATTTCGTGCCGAAAATAATCCGGATCACCTAGTTTGTTAGACCCTGTGGTACTTCGGGCTGACATTATTCAGTTATACCATGCTTCCATTCATGGGGGTGTTTTATTATCCAACCACCAGTCCTTCCTTCATTAACTAATTCCTCTCCTTGGGATCTGGATGAGGCTTATTATCTCAACAAAAGGAATTTGGGTCATTTGAACTAATGAACCCTCTCCACAATTTCCTCATTCTTTCCCCTAATGATATCATCGCCAATACTTCAAGGCTTTAATCCCACAGTCAATCATTGGCAATATAAATAATACATTTACATTGTTCCCGTGCCATAACATGGTGATCATGATTAATGATTAATTACAAGTTGGGGGAAACAAGGGTATTATAGATAAGGTGTCTATCATTTCTTTGCTAAGTGGAAGGAAATGAGACTTGTTGAAAGGAATTAGAAATGCAGAATGGATTGTTATTCCACCTACATTATAAGTAAATTTACCTATGTATTCCAGTATCAATCCCTTTGCTTTCAAAGGAACAGTTGTATTGTATGCATCATATATTCGTACAAGCATTTGGAATATCATTTTTTCCATAAATGTTTTTCATGTTCCTACTCCACCCTTAAGGAACAAGTACAATGGTGTGTGCACGTCCCTTAATTTATTGAGAGAAATATCTTTGAAAATTGCTTGTTGTTCTCTATTTATCATTCTTCTATGTATATAATATTCTCCATTTTTTTTTAGCAAAAATGGATGGTTTGTTACTTGAAACCAACTATTAATTTATCTTTTCCTATTTAATTCTTGAGGACATTACAAGTGTTCTTGCCAATCATACCATTCACAATAGGCTGTAGTTGTTCCTTGATTTGTCAATGTACCATTAATATATAGAAGGTCATTATTTAGTTGTTCAATTGCACTTTCTATATCGCCCCACATTGGATTGATATTGTATGTAAAATTAGCTTCATTGGTTTGTATTGTACTCTCGTGAAAACTATCAACAACTTGCCATGTAGGAAGGTTATGTTTTAATGTATCTTCACTTTTTTCAAATGGGACATATAGAAATAGTTTCTCTCTGCAAAAACATTTTATAGTCAAAGTACTTGTTGTATTTGAAAAGTAACATTACATTTGGTTTTTCCTTTTGATATAGGTGTACCATTTGTTTTGTACTCAAAGACAAATTCAGCAAGGAATATATTCTTAATAGCACGTGGGTGCTTGATATGGTAATCAATAATAGACTGGCACATCACATCTTTTGAATTGTCAATTTCTTGTCTTAATAGAAACATTGTTTTAAGGATAAATGTGCATTTATCTATTGGAGATGTGTTTATAAAGATACACTTTCTTGAACTACAATTTAGTGGCATAGAAAGTTCTATATGAGTTGTTTGTTGAGTGGACATTTGTTGAAGATTGACCAATGTATTTCCAAGTGTGTGTATCATTTGCATAGATTATTTTTTCTTTTTTCATGCTCTTTTTGTATTCTCCTAAATCCTTTTTTCATGGATTTTTCAACTTTAGTCATGTATGAACTACAATATGATGTTGCAGCATATGCATTGAACACATATTTCACATCTATATTTGCATTCCATAAATTTGGCATGTCCTTTGCAAAACTGTTGTTCCAAATATGTGAAGGTTTTCGTTTTAGGAAGATTGTCAGTTGTTTTAGTCTATATTGTATTAGTTGGATGTACTCATCCTTTGTTATTTCCATTTAAATCAAGAATTCTTTGAAGCTCTTTAAAATGTCATAATGATTTTTTATAGAAGTGAAAACAAAAACTTTAACTTCTCACCAAGAGCTTTGTCTCATGAATTGATCTGATCAAGTAATATTGTCATTTTCATTGGTGGCATAGGAAAGTTGTATCTACAATCTGAATTCTTTCATTTCTTACAACTTCTTGTATGGTAATTCATATTCAATTTGGAAATCTTTGGATCCAATTGATCTGTATCATAGGTTAGGTATTTGTACAAAAACTTCTCAATTTCAAAATTACTATCTCTTCCATATATTGGGGCATCTTCTATCCACAACAACCCATGTTCATGCTCGCTTCACCTATTCAGGAACTCTATGACAAAGTAGTAGTCTGATAATTTTCCGAATAATTTTTCATCATGACATATCAATTTCTTTAGAGCACTGATTCTATGTCTATATTAATGACTACATGTGACTAGATCTTTTCGTATGAGGTAATCAATGTCCTTGTCTTACAATGTTTTAGTGTTCTTTCCATTTTCTTTGTTCTTATACAAGTAAGTCAATGCAGAGACCAATGATTGCCATTTATGCTCTTCACTTGTGAATGTGATGAAAAAATTTGGAGGCCCCAACTAACATATCATTGCAAATATATTTTTCTTAATATGTTTCTTGAGTAATCGAGAGAAATGCAAATATTTTTTAAGTGTATGTATCCAATATCGGATTTAAGTACCTTCTCTGAGTTTGGTGTGTACTTTATATCTCTTGTCAATAGATTTCTTCCCTGTAGTTTTTCTTTTCTTATTCATATTCGCATATAGAAAAGTACTTTGTCGATTATTATTTGCATCGTTTTGAAAAACAAATTTGTTTTGTGATACGAGAAATCACCACTAACATGTGGTAATTCTCATTTTACTACTTTTTGGTAGCTAAATATTTTTACAATGTCATAATCATTTGGATCTCTATAGAATAGTGTTTAAAAGATTAGTTCTTCTATATACTTGTCCATGAAAATCCCAAGTGGACGTTTCCCTTCAGTAGGTTCAATTTCATTGATCTTGTCTTGCAAACCATGGATGTGTTGCAACTCTATGAATCCATGTACTAATGTTTCAATAGGTTTTTCAGTATCTGATTCTGTATCCATATCACTTTCAAAATAAGAATGTGTATCTCCCATACATTTTTTATCATATTTTTCTAGAACATCATCCCATTCCTTATTTATAGAGATGTTTTCGGCCTTATATAGACTTCTAGAACATAGTTCTTTTAATTCTCTCATGACAATCTTTACATTTACTTTTCCAGTCTGATATGCTTTCCTGTAATGCAATCATCTTTTTATTGCAACTGTAACTGTCATTGTTTCATCCATGAATTGTGGCAATGTTCTTTGGAAAATATCCATATGGATAGGCACATTGATAATTGTGGCAATGTTCTTTGGAAAATATCCATATGGATAAGCACATTGATAATTGACTAGACTCACTATGCATTGGTCAAAATGTGAATTGCATATGTTATTGCACTTTTCTCTTAGCAATGGCTCATAGTGAAAGTGAAATGTATCTATTTCAAATGAAAACACATCAGTTGTGTTATTTGTTAGATATAATAAGCGTGCTCGTTTAACCATAGACAATATAGCAATATTGTCACCCAACCATAGGCCAAAGCCACCCCCGAGCACCTTAACCTTGACAAAGAATAATTCTGGAAGAAAAACCTAGGCCTAATAACCAATCAAGGTAGCGTATCACTCTCTAGAGTTAGCATACCCAGCATAAATTCCAAACCATAACCAAGAGAGAGTCCAAGACTGAAACCGAAAATAGAAGTTGTAGTAGCTGTAATTGCAACTACTCTCCAAACTTATGCACAACTAAATTTCTGCAGTTGCGAGCTATGTGTATACAAATGAGCTCTGGAATCCTATATTTATACTGCTCTTCCTTAGCTGTCTAGGCCGAATTCTCATTCTGGAGGCTAAAAACTCAATATTAAATATTTCCTTTAGTCGACTTGTCTTCTAGGGTTATGTCCAATTCTTTAGGGTTTATTCTTTCTTCCCGAAATATTATGTTCTTGTCAGGGTTACACATGGAGGTTAATACCTCCCACAACTACCATAATATCAACACTCCCTCCTAATTAGGGAGGTATTGAAGGAAATGGTATTGAGCACAAACATACCATTCAACCAGTAGCATCATCATAGCCATATAAACTATCTCATGATTAGATCATGAGCACCATCATCACTATCAATATCATCTAATAGCATCAATTTCATCATCTCTCAAAGCCATACTCCATCTGAGTAATCAGACATGATGTTGAATAAGTCACTCACTCCACAGAGTGATACAAGAATCATTGTTCTAATCCAGACATATGTCCTAGAAGAATAACTATTCCAATAGATGTTGGAAGCCATGCCATGGTATACAAGGACTATTATTCTAATCCAAACATACGTCCTAGAAGAATAAATGTCCTGGACCATTTTCTGTCTGGAGAATGTATGTCCATCAGCACACTAACTATCCATCTAGCTGATAATCATTTTCAACACTACTCATAGTCTACATAGAAATCAAAACAATGTCATACAATAGAACACAACTGTGTCTATCCATAGTAGT
>SNQJ01S0014198.1:70878-97249 GCA_010110895.2 Picea sitchensis
GTTAATTTACATGCATTGACCTTGTATACTAAGGTCCATTCAGAATCACACATTCACATCTTTGAGTTTGCCACAGTTCTTGGCTAGCATAATTATTTTTACAGGCTGGGGGAAACAGGGTGTTACTGAGTGAATGAAGTACTCAATGAATGTGTGCTTTGGCTCACTATATTTGGAGTAGAGAGGGATGCTAGCAAATAAGTTGGTACATTCTTCTTGCATCATTGGCTTGGGAATATAATACACTAACATGGAGCATAGGTAAAATCACATTAAGGAAGAAGTACTTAGTGAATGAGTGCTTTGGATAACTGTATTTGGAGCATGGTGGAATGCTAGTAAAGAAACTAGTAGATTCTTCTTGCACCATTTTCCTGGGCATACAATGCTAAAATAAGTACTTAGTCCATGTAATTGTATTTGGAGCAACAACGATGCTTGAAATGAAATAGGTTGATGTTTCATAGCATCAAGTGTTCAAGAATACAATTGTAATTATCTTTATGAAGTTGGATTTTATCACATGTAAATTAGGCATACAACTGTAAGACCTATTTACTCATGTGTACCCCTGGTTTGTTATTTCACCAGTGTAAAGTCTAGACCTAAGTAATAGAGATGCATGTTCTATTCTTGATACCCAATTTATAAACTTTGAGGGGGGTAGGTGTTTATCCCAATTCAAGTTTAAAGAGGGGGATGTTGGATTAATCTTGACTTGGTGATAGAGTCATTGATTTGGTCATTGTTGGGTTTACCATTAGTGGTTTGTAGGTCCATGATATTGGGTATTCCATAGTATTTGTGTAACACCCTATTTTAATCCTCTCATTAAATTGTAATAAATCATGTTTAGTGATGATTTTATCTCAGTGTGGAAATAATATTACCATGCCACAAACATTGTAATGCATATTGTTAATAAAAGAAAGCCAAACAACTAAATGATGGGTGGAGCACTAGTAGTGACCATGATATCACGAGAGGGAATAGTGATGAGGCCTAAAGCAAATTCATTATGCTAGAAATCCCAAGCCATCTTGTTGAATTATTTTTGGGAATAATTAATTAATGAGGGGACCTTGGTAGTTGATGAGCCAACCACTCATAATGGATGGAAGTATGGAGGGTTGGCTAGGACTATTGAGGATTGTAAGTTAGGCTACAATCAATACTACCTCATTTACTATGATTGTCCCACGAGTCCATTCTGATAAAGAAAAGAGGGTGGGTTGAGAACCTTTTGGTGGAAGAACTATGAAAAAAAAATCTACCCTAAATGAGGAGACATAAAAGAGCAAAGCAAGAGAACTGTGTGAATGGGCATAGAAACCTAAATCCGACCTAAGCTGAGAGGGTCGTCGGCTTGAAGCTTGTTTGGTAATAGAGATGGCATTGAGAGGGGAGGTCGCTAAGGGATTGTAGAGGTAGTGAAGGGACTCCTTTGTGTTGAAATACTCTAGCTAAGAATGCATCTGAGAAACCTCGTGGAGGCCCTGGAATTGGTAGGTGTAGGAAAGGAAACTTTTCTTCCAGTGGGTGTAGTGAAGCAGAGTGGCCTTTAGTGTGTCCATTGCTCTGGCAGAATGGAAGTTCCTTTGGTGGTATCATGGCCTAGTGAAGTAGAGTGGCCTTTAGAGTGTCTATTGCTCTAGCAGAATGGAAGTTTCTTTGGTGGTATCATGGCTTGGGACGGCGGTGGCCAGATTGCAAAGAAAACTAATGCATTTGAGCCTATGGTTGGGTGGAAAAGTACTCACCCTTAAACCGTTGATCTGGCTACAAATTTTAAATAGATGAGTCTCTGTGTGCACTTCCTTTTCACTCTACACATTCACATAGGTTTCAATGAGTGGTGTATGTGTGCATCTCTGAATCTTGATGGTTATGGACATAGTGAATGGATCCAGAAATCCGTGATATCTCATGTGCAATGGTTAATGTCCATAATGGTTATAAAACCATGGAATGCTTGTGCAAGTAACCTGAACTGCAAGGTTTAAAACCCTCATAATTTGCCATGAATGGTCTGTGTGTAGATGAGGAAAGATTGCAGGATATGGATCAAGGCTTATGGCCAAGGATACAGAGAAATCTGAGTTTTCCTGGATTCCCTTTTCCTCTCGAAAACCTTGTAATTGAAAACTGAGGGAGAAAGCCCAAATTTGAATCGTGTAGCAGGTTTCAGATCCCGAATGTTGGGCCCAGCCTTTAACACTAAGCCAGATGGTGGAACTCGGATGGAGGAACCGTGTCCATCTAGAAATTTGTAAACCTGGAATTCCTTAGAAATGAGAGTTTATGGAAAATCCAGATACCCGATACAGAATACTGACTAGTGGAATCCGGAGAACCATGGCGTCATGCTGATAGGAAGTACACGTGGGAATAATGTGGAAGTAATAAACCAACCATGTGAGTAGAAAGTTGGACAGTGTTGGAGTTGGTCACAGCAGCACAGCGGAATAGTATATGCTCTTGGAAGATCTGTTTGCCGAAGATCAGGGAGTGTGGGTACTTTTATCCAGGTCTCGCACGCGGGAGGCCACTGCCAGTCCTGGTGTTATGAGCCATGACATCATTCTCAGGTCACTCCATCATTCAAAGAATGTTACTGTGAATCACAGAGAGTTTCATGGAGATCAATGTGACATGGGTGCACGGATTTAATATCACATGTCTGGTCCACTGTTTGAATTTTTTTTATCGGAATTTCAAGAAATAGATATTGGTGAAATCACTATTTTCTGTTATTTAAATTGCGTTTTTGAATGTAAAAATGGATTTATCACTCTCAAAAATTTGGGGGCGCTGGAATTATACAGACTCAATCACTCGAATTATGAGCCATGACATCATTCTCATGTCACTCCATCATTCAAAGAATGTTAAGGGAGACCATGTTACTGTGAATCACAGGCAATATCACAGAGGCCAATGTTGCACAGTGGACTGATTTAATAACCCTTGTCTTGGTCTCAATCACGGTGGGGCTTGAATTATACAGACTCAATCACTCAAATCTGTATAATATGGCGGGCGCTCGAATTGACGATAAGTGCTCAAATTATACAGACTCAATCACTCAAATCTAATGTTCCAATAATTTTTGACCAAATTTAAGTAAAAAATTGAAGGATGCAACGCACCATAATATTTTTTATTGCACCACCTTCATCCTGTATTGTGATCCACAATCATAATTTATGTTGTAAAAAGTTAATCGAAAAAGTATGCCCATAAAAACATCACTACAGCTAAGCAACCCTTTCATGACTGATGCAACTCATCATGATATCTTTTATTGCACCACCTTCGTCGTGTGTTGTGATCCACAGTCATAATTTATGTTGTATCTGGACTATAAATCTCATTATAATTTGTTGCACGATCATTGTAAGCAGCTAATATGGACGCACTGGCTTCAATATCCACGCCATTCCTCCCTCTGTAATGTTATTATTTTGTCTGGGGAACATTACTTGGACTACAAATCTCATTTAAATTTGTTGCACGATCAATGTAAGCAACTAATCTGGACTCTTTGTCTTCAATAACCACGCCATTCCTCCCTGTGCAGTGTTATGATCTTTTTTGGGAACATTACTTTTGGGATATCGTGAAGCATACGCCATTCCATTCAAGCGTGCTTGTCTGGGCTTGGATTCCAAGATTGTGACGATCCCATATTCAAGTCGTTGCTCAAACTATTTATGATCTTCATATACAGGTTTTTACTACAGGAATTCAATAATGTTGTTCACTTTCTTTTACACTTTTTGAACTTCACATCGATGATCTATCGATCTTATTGGGACTCACAAATGTTTGCCTACTCAGAGTTTTTATGGCCATTTTTAGAGTTTTTTTTTTTGCAGATGGTATTATTCTTACTCAGAGTTTTTATGGCCATTTTTAGAGTTTTTATTTGCAGATGATATTATTCTCATCGATTGCAATGAGGGGCATTGGAAATTTGATTTTTTTTTCTTTATTATTATTATTTTTTAATTATAGCTTTAGCTCATTGATTTTGATATTGCAGACTATTCATGTATAACTTTTGATTTTGATATTGCAGAGTATTCATGTATAACTTTTCAATTGATGTTCACTATCTCTTCAAGGGTGTTCATGTGGTTTGAGTTTAGAGATCTACTTTTTTCAAACTTTTGCACTGCTTATATTTGTATATTCTTCATAGGGATGGGTTGATATAGCCCCAACAATACATTAGACTTCAATTACCTTGTAGTTTAAGATTTTCTTTTATTGTTCAGAGTTTTTTCTCATTACTATCACATTGAAGTAGATCATCATATTCCTCCAGAGTACTCCATTTATTAGATATGGTTCTTAGAGCTTGAAATTGAGGATCATTTTGTATTCATATCCCCTTACTACTACAATATCATAAGATGATTTTTTGATCTCTTCAAAGATTCACTTGGTTATCTCCAAAAGCTCACGGCTCATGAGGACCAGAGATGCTTAGCCCTCTTCCTCCAAGATATGTTTGATCTTCGTCGACAACTTACTAGAGGAAAGCTCCCCACAGAGACATGCATTAGCCCTCTTCCTCCAGGAGTTGTTTGATCTTCGTCAACAACTTACTAACTTACTAGAGGCAAGCTCCCCACAAAGACATGCATTAGGTTGATTGCATCTTACTTCCAACCATTGAACAATAGTAGGAAGAAGCAGCCCCATGGCTAGCTTCCAAGCTCACATGATAGATCCGTGAGACATCATAGACCCAATGACTCTTATGGCTTCACACCCCTCATAGATTTCCTTGTACCCTTTAATGTTAAAAGTTCTTCTCTAGAGCAAGATATCTCTACCATAAAACCCTCTTTTTTTTAAACTTCTACCATGTTCCTATATGGTTGATTTGACCCTTTCTAATTATCTTTTCATTTTCCTACTTTTAAATTAGTTTTTTCTCCCTTTTAAAATTTTCTTAAAAATTTATTGGTTCGTGCTTTCACATATTTTTATTTTATAATAATTTTTATTATTTTTATTAGTTGAATTTTTTATAATATGATGTTCTTTCTACTATTAATGGAAAAAATTATGGGAAAAACACATTGAAATGTATTAGGGATGAAAGAGAAGCCATGAACTGTTATAGCAATTATGAAGAATATTAAAAAGATTTAAGAACAATTATATAGTTTATTGATGAGATATTTGTAAATCATGATAATTAGGAATAATATAAGAAATTTGACAACAATTTATAAAAGATAAATAGTTTTTAATGCAATATTTGTAGTGATTATATATATATATATATATATTTTTAAGTAAAAAAGTTTGGATCCTATTATATTATCATTGTCAAAATACAGAGTTTATGTTGATGCCAGCTGGCTTGCCTGAACAGGAAACCAGGACAACTAGGCATCCATGTCTAGGTGTCACCATTGTTGCAAAAGCAAACATAAGTTAACAAAAATCGCACTGTTGTTCCCGCCCGAAGGAAACCGGGATTTGCAGGCGCTAGAAGTATACTAGTTTGTCCATCTAGAACTATGAAATATAAAAAACTAGCTTTTCTATGACATAACCCTGTGAAATAAAACCACAAGCAGAGTCTGTTTAAGAGCATCCGAAAACCTCGGAGCCCGGATGAGTGTCGTCGGCCGCAGTATGCCTCCAGCGTGCTGGGAATGCGTAAGGTCTGGCACAAGTCGGACATTGCTTCTTCGGCGTAGCCCTGGAGTGCGCTGCATAAAACATATCGAGCCTTTGTTCCAGCCTTGCCATGCGAAAGTTCTGATCTTCTATCAGGTTCCTCATGTCGAAGATGAGGTTGATGTAGCTCGCGTCGACCACCGGTGGCTGCTCCATGTCTGTGCCTTGCTGCTGATCCCCCGTTGTTTCTTTGGTGGCTTCGGGGGGTACTTCTTCCTCTATGTAGCAGGGAGAGTAAGGTCGTTCTATGCTGTTGTTGCCTTGAGTGCTCGTACCAGTTGCCACCTGCTGAGTTTCAAAAAAACCAAATGCCGAGCGGGGGTTCCAATTCTCCGGGACCGTGAATAAGGTGTGCTCTGGAGGGCCTGACAGGTCACGTTCTGGAATTTCCTCTTCAACAATTTCCATTGGGGGTGAATGAGCTTTGACTCTTCTCCTTCTGGTAGCAATCGCAATGGCCTTTTCAAATGCTGCTTTCCTTTTTCGTCTTGATTCTACAGCATACCACGGCGCTCCTCGTCGTGGTGTCCCCCTAATCCTTGGCATGGCAAGGGTTCGATGGTTGAGCGTTGAGCGGTCGAGTGGAGTCGAAATGCTGTTGAGGATAAACGGGGTGGCCTGGAGGAGCGACAGCGCCTGAGGGATGAGAGAATCCGAACAGCGCGACCGGAGCTGCTACGAGACGGAGTTTCTCGGCAGCGCTCTGCAACCAGGAGTCCCAATTCTCATAATAAGCCTGAACCTCATACCGATTAACATAACCACCACGATCACATCTACCATTAAAACCTGAGAGATAATGCTGGTACCCGTCCCTTGTGCGAGAGGGTTCGGCTGCTGAGCTCGCCTGTGCAACATTAAGCCGAGTTAATGAGCGGGTGATGCGAGGTGGTGGGCACCATTCCACCGCATCCTAACTCGTCTCCACGTGGCCGGATCACCCGTTCTGTCACCCCATCCGGGGATTGTAGTGATTATATATTATAACAATATAAATGTTTTATTAATTTCTATGTCAATAGATGGTATTTATTATTATTATAATAGTTAATTTGTTGCGGGGTAAGTATATTTGTAATTATGGTAGTGTTTTATTCGGGATTTGAACTGGGATAGGAAGCTCACAACAACTTGTAAAGACTATATAGTATATAGTTTATTGATAGAATATTTGAAGGTCGTGAAAATTACTAAGAACATTAATAAATTTGATAATTTGATAACTATTATTAATAACTAAACAAATTTTTAATGAGATTTTTTTAGTGATTATATATGTTTTATTGTAAGAATATATTAATAGATGGTATTTGTTATCAATAAAATAGTTGATTTGTTGTAGAGTAAGTATGTTTGCTTGTTTGACATTTTTCTTTTTCTTCATAAAATATTGTGTGTAAATATGTGTGAAAAAAACAATCACATCAAAAACATATATTTTGTAATGACTTTTTATTATTTTTATTTTTATGATTATAAAAAAAATTTCAAATATTTTAAATTATAATAGTTATTTTATAATTTTTTTCAAATATTTTAAATTATAATAATCACTTTACAATTTTATCTTTTAAAACTATGTAAAAATAAAAAACTTGTCAAGTTTTTATTACTTAAAAATAATAATTTTAAGAATATTAAATATCAATAAAAAAAAAAACTACCATATATACCTTAATTGCTTTATTATGAAAGAAAGACTACCATATATACCTTAATTGCTTTATTATGAAAGAAAGATTATGATATATACCTTAATTGCTTTATTAAGAAAGAAAGATTAATCCTTACAATTACTAATCCTTACAATTAATACAAAGTTATACTTTTTATTTAATTAGTTTTTATAAATATAATTTTTTTAAGATATGTTTAAAAAGACAAAAATGGTTTTTTTTTTATTAAAAAAGGAAGTTAAAGTGTATGATCTAGCTTGATGATAGAAATTAAAAGAGATTAATACCATGGACTTTCAAAATAAAAACTATCAAAAAAAACTATTTTCTATCTATTGCATTATCAAAAAACTATTGATGATTAATTGACTTATGTAAAGCCTTACAAAGTGACCAAATTGTTCTACAACACATCAACAAATTCAAACATTTTTGTTACAATATTTAGAAGGGGCATTCTTCCAAATTCCAACTATAGAAAATAGAATGAAAGGGTCTTGATTTCTATCTTTTTCTAATTGTTATCAAATTGTATCTTTTTCCATAGTTGCTACTTAGTTTGGTCCAAAAAAGCCAATTGAAACAACTGGGGATGCGAAATTCCTCGAATCTTCAAACCCAAGCCTCTCAAATCTTCAAACTCAAACCTTTGCTCCAAGTCCAAATGCTAAAATGTTTCATGTAATTATTTTATCTTATCTTCTTCTTACACTAACTTTTCCAAAAAAAAAAAAGTGATATTCAACTTCCATTTTTTCAATTAATTTATTCGAAAGTATTATAACTTTAGTTTAACAATAATCAATTTAATTATGAAAACCATGAACATCAATACTAATTTTAACAATATTCATTTATTTTTACACTCACAATATTACAACTATAATTTTTATTAATAAAATTAAAATTAATAAAATATTTGTAACAACCATTTTTTTTCTCTCTCTCATCTTTAAACTTTATAGAAATATGAATGTTATACACCATGGCATTATCATTTATCCTCAAAGTCACTCTAATATTAAAAGTAGGTCAGGGAGACAATGGTATTGGGAATAATGAGTATCAAGGAGGGCAATGTTGCATGGTGGAGGAGTTATTAAGCCACCATTCCTTATGTTTATAATGACTATTAATATGATTAAAAATGGTCGCACAATCAATAGCCCAATTATTTTATTAAAAATGGTTACATAATCAATGTAAGCCATTAATATAGAGATTCTACCAAGCATGAGTAATGATCTTTTGGGGAACACGCGTGCTTCTCTGGTCTTGGAATCCAATATTATGTGACGATCCCATATTGGAGTCCTTGCTCAAACTATATAGAACCATTTTTAATCTTTCATATAAATGTGTTTTAGACACACGAGGATTCGATAATCATCTCGTTGTGAGCTTAGGTTAATGTAGTGGAAAGAAAATTTACTACCTTTAACATTCTTAAAAAAGAGGGGTAAGTAATGTGATGTTTACTTATAAAAGTGAATTGAGAGGATTGAGGTGGCCTCTTCATAGGTTATCGAGGCTTAACTCTAAAAATAGAGTTCAGATTCATAAAGGGATGTATATAGACTTATCAATCTTGGAAAACAATTTGTTTTCTTCAATTTTAAGATATTCGATCAAAGTTTCTCGTTTTAAGATATTCAATCAAAGATTCTTGGTTTTTTTTATTCATTGATTACACCTACCCTCTTGTATGGGTGTGAAGTTTGGGGACCATACTTCAAAGGTGTAGATRGAAACATGACCAAGAGAGTGTTTTATTACAATGTTTTTCAAACATCTCCATGTTAAGTGATTAGTTTATCATTTTATCATTCTTGTAGAATTTGACATAGCCCTACTCATTGTTTCAATGATCTTTCTTATAGTGTTGATGATACACATGCTAAGATAGATGGGAAACTAAAAAGGTGATATTCTTAGATATCGATATCTTGCTCTCATGTCCTCTATGGACTAGGTAGAACATGGGACATATTCATATTGATAAATGAGAACCTCTTCATTACTTCACCTCATTGATCTTGATATTAACAAACCATCCACACAATAAATGTTCGTAATCTCTAAAAACAAAAACTAAATGTGAAATTTTTTGAATAATTAATATAATTTTTAAATTAAACAATACTTTTAAAAATGATAAAATTTTAAATATGATGATGATTAACATCCACTAAGATCAAATTGGTCTATCAGACCTTAAGAGGGTGAGTGATTACTTGTGATTCTTGTTGGCACAGGGGCAGACCTAGGATTCAACGTTTCAATAGCGCACCAACAAAACCCTAACTACCGGCCCTTTCGACAACACCTGCGAAGCAAACAAAGTCTCACCTGAGGTAGAGGCATGGGGGGTTACAAGACTCAGGTATCTGTAACCAAGATGGGACAAAGATATGTGATTACCACATTTCGCAGGGTACTTAGGAACAACATATATTAATTCATTAGCTTTATTCACTTCACAGATCAAACCCTAAGTACATATCTACACAGTAATAATGAAAAATACACATCACACTTAGCATCACAAGTCAAATCTAACATATTCAACATATACAAATCATTAAACATTCATAGATCTATCTATCATTCATAACATTCAATGCACTAAGCAAATTCATAGTATAAACATTATAGCACAAAGAAAACCATCAACACAAGATTTACGTGGTTCACCCTAGTGTAGGGCTACGCCCACCAACAACTTCTTCTTCTTTATTAGTATTCAATCTCTTACATCCGTCCTCTCCTATGCACTAAGCCATAGAGCCAAGCTTCGCACTAGACAGGTGATCTGCACACTAAGCACAAGATCCACCTTCCCAAAATCAGGTCAAGGCATAGAGCCAACTCCTTTATTACTCACAAAGTGTTACATACATAGTCTATTGCAAAAAGAAACTCAGAACTACTTGCCTCTTGCACTTAGCTACTTACACTGCTTCTACTAATCTTAGCTACTTCTACCAGCTTACAATCTTTACTTATTTATACTTTTACATCCCTTACAAAAAGGCCTAAACATGGGTAAACCCATGGGCCGACATCCCCTAAACCATAATACCCAAAACCTTAGTGAACCCCTTGTTGGGTCCACAAAACAAGTGAGATCCTGTGATCTCAACTTCGTTTGGGCGCTCCATCTTCGACCAGCCTTTCGAAGTTCAAAAGTGGGCAAAACCGGCCAATGTTTTCTCAAAACTTGGTCGCGGGCCAATAGGCCCCCAATAGTCACATGTGACTCGTCCCGAGTCACTCAGATCTGGGCAACACTGCTTTGAAGGCCTCAAGTTGCCTCGACCTACTGCTTCACCTGAGCTTCCTACTCAACAAACTCCTAGATCAATTGCTCTGTAACAGGCCCTTCCAGGCATTGTTCAACTGTCGCAACCACTTGGTCCAGTTGTGAGCCTTTTCCTTTGATCTCTTCAAACACCGTGCAAGCTTCATCTTGCACCGGTTGTAGCCTCTGTGTGACTTCCATTACTCTGCCCTGGATGGCAGTAATCTGCTGCTAGACTGTGCGTTGTTCTTGTGATCTCTTCATTCTCTCGATTGCAGTGAGAGACTTCATTTTTGCTTGTACCGATAGTGCATGTTGCTGCACCTCCTGTAGCTGCGCTTCCAACTTCCTAAGTTTTGGGTCTTCCATGAGGAATTCGTAGGTCTACGCACTTCTGTTGCTTAGCTACTTGCATTCTAAGGAGAGGACTCTGATCCTTTCCACTATGCTCTTAGCAGCTTCCTCCCTCTGGTCACGTTCTTCCTACAGAGTGCTTGAAACTACTTGGATCTCCAACTCTATTACCCATGCTTGAAGCTGCTGGATGGCCTCAGTGAGCTTCGTCACTTGAACCTTGATTGCCTCATGTTCCTCATGTGCCAAGCCCGACACAGAGTGAAGTGCTTTTCTCACCACTTCTTTGACAGCAGTCTTCTCTGCGAGCAGCTGGTCCTTTTCCCTCTGTATCTTCGCTTTGTCTTCCTCGAGCATCGCCCGAAACTCATCTTTATCATTTTCATACGTGGTTACACAGTACCACACAACTCTTAATTGCTCTAATATTTCCTCTTTCTCTTTCTTCAGGGCTTCTGTAGCCTATTCCTTTTCTTATTGAACTTTCTGAAGCCGAGCCTCTGTTGCATATGCTAATCTTCGAAGTTGGGTTAGCTCATCCCCCAAATATGCAATCTCTGACGAGGAAGGCTCAATAGGCACTGCGCGGCTCAATTGAATGGCTCGCTGTATCTCCTTCAATTCCTTCTCAACTCTTACATACAACTCTTCTTGATTCACACCATATCTTTGTAATAGGTCCTCAGACGCATCCTCCATTGCTACATGAACTAGAACGATGTCATCCTTCATGAGTGTAGCCTATAACTAGACCTTACTGCTGCGGGTCTTGTTTCTTGCTGAAGGTTTCTGTGAAGAAACCTTCCTCTTCTTTGATGTTTCTGCCTCAGTAGGGGGATCATTCGGTAGTGTAGCTTCACCTTCTCCTTGTTTTTCTCCTTCTTCCCCTTCTACTTCTTGATTTACTTCATCTCCTCCTCCTCCTGTGGGCAATCCAGGTCTACTTTATTCCGAGGCGTTGTCCTCCTCATCAGTCTCTATGTTCTCAATCTCCTCCTTTTTCTTCTTCTTCTTTGCACTTGTCTGTCCTGGATGTTCGAACTGGGTGACCAAGGGGCTTCTGATGATGTCAGGGTCAGAGAGTTTTGTATCATCAACCAATACTAGGAACTTCGTCAGCCACTCCTTCATGATATATTCCATGTCTTCGTCGGTACGCTTATAATAGGACTGTAATTCTTCCTTACTCTCATCTCTGCGCACAGTGATATAAATAAAGTGTGGGTCTACGTAGAACTTTTCTCATGGTATGTACTAGTACAGAGGGTGCGGTGTCATGCATGGGAATGACTCTATGGAAACCTTTAGTTACTGATAGTAGGTGTGGAACACTGCGTTCAACTACCATTGATTCAACATATCATTTTCATACTATAAG
The DNA here is from genome assembly GCA_010110895.2 of Picea sitchensis. Lineage (NCBI taxonomy): Eukaryota > Viridiplantae > Streptophyta > Pinopsida > Pinales > Pinaceae > Picea > Picea sitchensis. Next base: position 83,291 of record SNQJ01S0014198.1, read on the forward strand.
GTAGAAAATCTAGCTACCAGTGGCTCTGATGGTTCAATTTCTGGAAAAGTTGCTCCCTTTGGAATTTTCCAAGCGACAAATGCGATCAACACAAGAAACTAGTTGAAATGGAACTCGTATCCCTGATCCTGCATTTCGCGATAGTCTTTCTCGAGCTCATTGACGAGGTATCTCACCCAATTCATTTGCATCCCCTCAACGCATTTTCCTGCTAGGTCCACCACGAACCCGGTAACCTGTGTGGGGTAGTTCTTTCTGATGAGCTTGTCAGCTATGAGTTGGCAAGCTAGGCGCACTACGCCATCCTAGATGGAGGCTACCTTATAGACTTGCTTTCCCTTCTCAACTTCGTCGTATGCCTCCTTAATGTGCTGTGCTAGGGAGCAATCCGAGATCTTCCCTGGGTAGAACTGCTGAGGGTCGGGTCCCTACATGCTCAGTGTTGTGATCAGGTGGATCAACACCAGATCCATAGTAATGCGCTTGTCAAGCCACATATATCCTCCATGATAACACGAAAAGAGGAGTTTAACGCAAGCGTTAACCTCCTGATGTTGGCCAAAATGAGGGATCTTCATTACGTTTAGTATCGTGGACTGTGCGAGCTCCTTAATATAAGGCTGGGAGACTATGCGAGGCTTCTTCCCAGTCATCTTCATCAAATATCTATGGGGCGCGAGTATCGTGTAGTTATTTATGTCTCCAAGGTTAAAGTCATTATTCTTCAATGTGGGGATCTATCCTAGTTGGGTTCCAACTACGCGTATTCCCTTTAGGATGTATGCGGTGATCAAAGTGTACTCAAAATACATGGGATGTTGCCGTAGTTAACCACGCTAACCAAAGGCAGGATATAATCCAGTAAGACCGATGGGATCTACTTCGCATTAGCCATATCGTCACGAGGCTTACTTCGCTTATGAGCCGCGGGGTTGATATGTTTCGAGTGATGTCCAGTCGAGGGGGAAGCCTGCAGTCCCCTGGTCGACGATGCATGTACTCCCTTAAACATAGCTTTATCAGCCATAAACTTCTTCAGAACTTCTTCAACGGGATTCTCTAGCTCAGTGCGCTCGACCGACATTCTCACTATTAACAAATAAGTCGAGGTAGGTGAATTGATAGTAGGGTAAACAACAGATGGCGAGGTATGATAGCACAGATCGACACACACAATCACTTTGTTTCTTGTCTCAGATAATCATGGATAGAAAAAGGTGGTCCCAATGTAGTGTCCGATAGGTTAAGTAAGTGAGCGTTGTAACGGATTCCTCCAATGGACAAGAATGCCTCAATCAATGTGAATCTGTTCGTTATGGCGCAATCTCAATGTCTAATGAAGATCTATCTGCCCATAAATGCATTTCCTAGCCATTCTAGAGCATCGTTCTAACGGTCAGGGCGCCTCCAATAGTCATATAGATTCTCCATGGTGAAGTCCCATTCTGTGTGGTTCTGTTGTTCTGGCGAGGTTCAGATCCTGCAAACTTGCCTCTAGCGAAGTTCCAATCTGTGAAATCTTCCATCTGTTCTTTGTAACTTCTTGTAGCTTTTCCAACTTAGCCTTCTTCTTACTGAGCTTCCTTGCCTTCTTTCCTTTGATATGAGCCTCTCTAACCATTTTTGGATTTCTCTCTCCATTCTTATTCTTATCTTCTCTTAGCGAAGTGACTTCGCACTGCTAATGTGCTCTCAAAGGGTTCAAAGTTAATGTCCATTCTCTTGCTATTTACTGGGTGGGTATACTTCTTTCTTGTATGGATAGGTCCTTCAAACCTCGAAAACTAATTCTTTGGTATTCTGTTGCTTTGACTCAACTTCTTGTTCTTCTATCACTCGATCTATTGTTCTGGCTATGAGATCCCTTAGTTCTTTCGTTTTATTTTCTGTGGCTTCTTCCTCTGATTTCCTTTTGATCTGATCTTTCTCAATCCAAGTCTTTCCTAACAAAATAGGGAAAGGGGCATTGTTCTCATCAAACCTAATAACTTCAATTTCTTCTTGAGTCGATGTTCCATGGATGATAACAGGTACATTAGCAACTCTTCCACATAGGGTTATCATCTTTCCTTTAAATAAACCTATTCTTCCCAATGAAGGTATCACAATAGGTTTTCCCAAAATTTCCTGAGTTAGTTCTGTCATAATATTCACTTGTGTTCCCTCATCCAAGACACAGTCTATGTCGAAGTCCCCTATTCTGGTATCTATGTGTTATTTTTCTTTCATGATCTCTAATAAACTGACATCTTTGTGATCATTCATTGCTTCTTTTAACTGTACTAACATAGTCTGAGCTTTCTCTGATTCTTTCTCTTGATGACTCTTTAACATGCTCTTATTCTCTTGACTCATGTTCATTCTTTCAACTTTAGCAATCATCCTTGGGCAATCCTCAACCTCATGACCAACAATTTTACAAAAAAAACAAATAGGACCTATACCAGGGCATTCCTTAGCAAGATGTCTCGGTCTTCTGCAGTTATAACATAGTGTCAATCCTCTCTTCCTCTTAAATGTTCCCCAACCTTTCATGTATTGTGCACTAGGCTCACAGTGCTGAGCCTGTAATCTGCAAAAATTCTTTCTAGGTTCCTGCATCCACTTATTAGTCGAAAATTTCTTTCTATGCATAGGAATAACATATCTTTCTCTATTTCTATCAAATTTATTCAGATCAACTCTTTCTTCTAACTGTACCCTAGCTTTCAGACTAGGACATAATCTATCAAACATACTTAGATTCATGCTTTCGAATTTTTTTTTTCACTTATCTTATTCTATCAAAGCACAAAGATTTACCTCTTTCAAGATCTTACCTCTTTTCTATAGATCTTAGTACAGATCTTCACAAGTCAAGTAGAGTATTGCACACTACAATAAAATATCTACGCACAAAGATTCTCTTTTATTTACTTCAGTTCCCAGCAATCACAGTTTCAGGTCCCGGCAACAGAACCATTTGTTGGCACAGGGGCAGACCCAGAGTTCAACGCTTCAACAACGCACCAACAAAACCCTAACTACTGGCCCTTTTGGCAACACCTGTGAAGAAGGCGAAGTCTCACCCGAGGTAGAGGCAGGGTTGGTTACAGGACTCAGGTGTCTGTAACCAAGCTGGGACACAGATATGTGATTAACACACTTCGCAAGGTACTTAGGAACAATGTATATTAATTCATTAGCTTTGTTCACATCACAGATCAAACCCTAAGTACATATCGACACATTAATAATGACAAAATAGACATCACACTTAGCATCACAAGTCATATCTAACATATTCAACATATGCAAATCATTAAATATTCGTAGATCTATCTATCATTCATAACATTCAATGCACTAAGCAGATTCACAGTATAAACACTATAGCACAAAGAAAAATATCAACACAAGATTTATGTGGTTCACCCCAGTGTAGGGCTATGTCCACCAACAAATTCTTCTTCTTTATTAGTCTTCAATCTCTTACATTTGTCTTCTCCTGTGCACTAAGCCACAAAGCCAAGCTTCGCACTAGACAGGTGATCTACGCACTAAGCACCAGATCCACTTTCCCAAAATCAGTTCAAGGCACAGATCCAACTCCTCTATTACGCACAAAGCCTTACATACATAGTATGTTTCACAAAGAAACTCAAAACTACTTGCCTCTTGCACTTAGCTACTTACACTGCTTCTACTAAGCTTAACTACTTATACCAACTTACAATATTTACTTATTTATAGTTTTACATCCCTTACAAAAAGGCCTAAACATGGGTAAACCCATGGGACGTCATCCCCTAAACCATAATACCCAAAACCTTAGTGAACCCCTTGTCGGGTCCACAAAACAAGTGAGATCCCACGATCTCAACTCCATTTGGGCACTCCATCTTCGACTAGCCTGTCGAAGTTGAAAAGTGGTCAAGCCCGACCAATTTTTCCTCAAAACTTGGTCGAGGGCCAACAATTCTTTATAATTTTGTTTCTTTTCTCGAAAAGCATTAAGATAATATTTCCAAGATCATCATACTTTTGTTGAGTTAAGAGGTTAGGAAGGTTGGTAGCGTGACAAATATTTTGAAAATTAGATATAATATGGGTATAGGCTGGACAATCTAAGAAAAAGTGCTTTTCATCTTCAACCTTCTTAGTGTCACAAATGTGACACACTCTTTCATCCCATGGCGTTTTAGGAATTGACCAATGCCCAGTTTCACTATGGATCTTGTGAGAATTTGTTCTTATCTTAGCAATGCTTATTTTTTTCTTCACACTTCACAAAACAGATAAATAATTTTGATCTTCTAGATTAGGGTTGATTACATCCTTATAATACCTTAATTTTATTTTTTCCTATAACTCTTTATCACACCACATTTTCTCCTTAAATTTTGATTTGACATTTTTTTTAATAGTATCTTTATTCTGCAAAATGGTGTCTTCCATGATTCCCCAATAGTTTAGCCAAGACCAGGCATCTTTATGGCATCCTCGCTTGAATCGATGGTGGTTATTACTCGATTTTGAAGCAATTTTAGGAAGCCTCTTGCCTTCCATGTTGTTTAACTTGTTCTTAAACATTAGGTATCTAGTCATAGCCATGCTCTCAATGGGGGAGAGGCTTGTTTCTAAGAGGAGGATGGGATAGGGCTTATTTCCTTTAATTTTGAGATTATAGGTTATAAAATTATTTTATGTTTGCTCTATCTTTCTCTAGGATTCACGAGAGATACTGCAGCCCCATAATTCACATCCATAAAGAATAACATGTGTAACAAGAGTCTCAAAGAGGAGTTTCTTCTTATCTCAACTCTAAAGATCAGTTGATTTACAATTGTTTTCAAGCTCATAATAAGCTTTCCATCCCCCAAAAATCCTTTTCTCAATTCTATAATCCCAATTGATCTTGTGGTGAATATCAAATCCAATATATTTGTATGAAGTCACTTCCTCCAAGTTGTTGTTGTCATATACGAAGGTATCATAAGGCATCTTATTGGATTTAATAATCATGACCTTAGTCTTATCAGTATTAACAGTCATACCCATATTGGAGCAAAAATCCTTGAGGATTCTTAGTTGGTTTTCAAGATCATGGGGACTCCTTGCCATAAGAATGATATCATCATCATAAAGAAGAAGATTGATGACTATACCAATGAGAGTAGGGCCACCAAAACCTACTTTTTCCAAGCAATCTTCTAACTTGTCAATGCATATGCCAAAAAGGGTAGGGGACAAGGGACAACCTTGTTTGACTATGATATTGCAGTTAATCTCTTTTGACCAACCCTCAGTGTTTTTAAACTTAGCAATAACGTTCTCATACATCCTTATTGCAACAACCATCAACTCGAGAGACACTTTTATCTCTTCCAACCTATTCCAAAGGTTTTTCCTAGGAACCATGTCAAAAGATTTTCTAAAGTCAACAAAACAACAAAAAAGATTGGTTTTAATATTTTAGAACTCCTCTGCAATGATCCTAAAGGTAACAATATGGTCCATAGTTGAATGATATCTCCTAAACCCGACCTGGCCTTTAGCTCTTTTACCATGACTTTCTAGCCAAAGGCTAATCTTCTTTTCCAAAATAATTCCATAAATCTTGGCTAAAATAGAGCTAATCATAATGGAGTTATAATTAGAGGGAATGTTTCTATCCCCATTTTTAAAAATAGGAACAATGAAGCTTTGCATCCAGGGTTTAGGGAAGCCCTGCTTGACTGCTAAATTGAAGAGCTTGTGTATGTGAGGGATAAGGATAGGCCCTCCGATTTTAAAAATTTCAGCATGGTATCCTTCAATGTCCTTAGCTTTCCCATTTGCAAGTCGCTTAACCCCGAACTCTATGTCATCTAAAGAAAATATTTCTTCCTTTGTAGGGACAATATGAATGGTGTCCATGGCATTCGGGAAATCGTAAATACTTTTAAGGTAGGAATTCCAGTCCCTTAAGGGAATCCTATTATTTTCTTTAATATTGCGGTTTAAAATTTAACTCCAAAACTTCTTAATATCCAACTTATATAGTTGTGAAAGTTAGTCTTACCTTTTATTGATATAATACTTAAAAATTATAAAACTTTAATTATATTTAAAAAAATCAAAATTAATTTCCATAAATAACATTATTTTACTATAAAATTATAAAATTATAAAATTAATTAACAATACTGAATACCCAAAAATAACATTATTTTACCATAAGATTAACTACCAATACAGAAGAAAAAAACATTCATACTCCTGACTAACCTCATGTTGTAAATGGGGTTAGGTACTCTTGTCCTTCTCTGCACTCCCCAGTATTGGTGTTATGGGCCATGACATCATTCTTAGGTCGCTTTAGTATTTAAAAGAATATTTGAGGACAAAGTTAAGAGACAATTCGTATGACTTTTCTTATAATAAAAGTGGAGGAAGATGCTACAATTAGGTATTGTGGTTTTCCAACATGAGGACTTGTGGTCTCCTTCACTATATCTGATTGTGATCTTCAATTATTTACTTTATTAGTTTATGTTTTTTTAGGTTGTAGGAATTATAAACTATAATTTATTTATTTTTTAAATGTTTTTAAAGGTGCATACAATCAAATAATATAAACTATAAGGTGCGTACAATCAATTAATATAAACTATAACCACGCCCTCCTTTCTGAACTATACTTTATTTTTTAAATATTTTTGAAGGTGCATGCCATCCTTTCTAAATTATATTGTATTTATTTTTTAAATGTTTTTGAAGGTGCATGCAATATAAACTATAGCTTTTCTTTGAGTAATGATGTTACTTGTTTTGTGTCCAACCATGCATGTATAAGATTCCAAAACCATGGCAATCCCATGTTGGAATCCTTGGTCAAAGTATATAAAATCTTGACATGATATCCTTACATGTTATTTAATTGATTAATGTCAATGTACATTGACAAAAAATTTAGTTTAATAGGTTATTGAAAGATGTTCGGACATTTGGTTAGTGTTGGTAGGTATCCCATTCAAATTTCTTTAAATTAAACTTATTAACTAATTTATGTAACTTATTAACTAATTTATGTTGATAAATTTATTAGAAATACCATTCGTAATTATATAGAATCATTTATTTTAAATTAAACTTATTAACTAATTTATGTTGATAAATATATTAGAAATACCATTCATAATTTTATAGAATCATTTATTAAATTTCTTCATAAAATTTTTGTGGAAAAAATTATAAATATTTAATGCAATTTAATTGATGTAGTCATTAATTTTTTGACATTATCTTTATAATTTTGTATTTAGAAATTTAAACTAAATTAAAAAAAAAACAAATTTTCATATCTTTAGATTTAACTACATTCAAAACTTATTGTCTAACGATATATAGAGATCAATTTAAAGTTTATTTTTGCACATTTATGATATTGCACTTTAAAATCAATAAAATCTATGGAATAAATAAAGGGAATCAAGCTAAATATTTTTCATAATGTCAATTCTATATTTGAATATGGTGGAAATGAAAAGACGAAGATTATTATAAATTTCATGGGTGAAGAGGTGTTGAAAATGAGTTAAGTTAGAAAATTTTATTAAAGGTAGGGCATGTTAAGAGGAAGTGATGTTCATCTTCAACCTCCTTTATATTACATTTTTTTCAAATTCACTCATCCCAAAACATTTGAGGGTTAGGTCATCAATGACCAATTTCAATATGGAGGTAATGAGCATTGATACTGATTTTAACAATGTGTGTCTTGTTTTTTTAAGGCCATAATGTTACAAACATAATTTTACTCAATCAAATTAGGATTGATAAAATCTTTGTAATATTTTAACTTTCTCTTACTAGCGATTCTATTGATGTTTCAAGTCTCATATTTAAACTTCATAGGGATGTAAGATTTAATTTTATGATATTATTAATTTGATTGACTTCTTTTATGTTCCAATAGTTATGTTGATGATATTGTTCTTCTTGCAAAAACTATTGAAGATCTCCATATGCAACTCCAAGTTCTCTACCTATTCTACAAAAACTATGAACTTAACATTAATATTGATAAAAACAAGATTATGATGGTTAAATCTAAAAAAGATTTATCCTATGATTTTTTAAGGTGATAATACCCTTGAAGAGGTGCAAGCTTACAAGTATTTAGGTATTGATTTCAATCCATTTGCACTAGAACCAAAGTATCAAGAAAATAATCATTTGAGGTTAGAAAGCTTATTATGGTCTTGTAAACAATTGTATAAATGTTGAACTCTCATAGTGGGATATGGAAAAATTCATTTTCAACACTTTATTTATCCCCATTATTCTTTATGGCTGTGAAGTTTGAACCTATGACATTCTTCGTAAGACTTAATTAAAATTGAGAAAATCCAAAAATGTTTCATAACCTAAAATTTGAATTTAAATACAACAATCCTTATCCCATTTTCTTGATTGAAATTGTGTTTACTTTCATGGAGTCTAATTAATAAGAATCTCATCTATATCGAAAAATGGAAAGAACATTTGGATCATGTTGTGTGCATCTTGGACACACTTCCTAACACAAGTTGTAGGCAAATTTGGGCAAGTCTACCTTCAATGCAACCAAAATTTAATATCAGGATTCATTACTCACTACATTGATATCCATGTATATCTTGAGAACAACAAAGTCATTAAGGGTTGACCTTGCCTTTGCAATATCATGGAGTTACATGTTTTTCTTGGTCTCACAAGCATTTTATCGAAGATTTGCGTTGAATGTTTCTCACATGTTTTTGATGTTTCACTATATCATACCCTCCAAGATAACATTCCACTAGATGTGAGTTTATGAACATGCATTTGAAGATGTTGGATTCTTAATATGGAAAATGAACAATATCAAATAAATAACATTTACAATAGCTAAGAAGAACAAATAATAGTAATTGAACATGTGAAATAGAAAACCTGATATCAATATTGGAACCAATAATAATGTTCACAACACGCTTCATGGGGGTAATCTCCAAAAGTGTATATCTCCACTACAATGTAAAATACTCCACGCCTATATGACTCTTTACCCCTATAAATAACTTCTAGTGAACCCTAACCATTACCACTAGTGGCCCCTAAATTAATGATTGTTCCATATTACATTATTGATTAGCAACTACCTAGTGGGCCTTATTTATTGAGGCAGCGTTACAATACATAGTAGACATACCAATTAATTACTGGTCGTTCTTTAATAAGGCCACAATTATTGCATACACACTTCAACTGCCTAGTAGGCCTTATTTAATGAGTATGGCTACCTTAAATTAATCATACTTTAAGGACACAAGGACACATTCTTTATTAAAGGAAATAGGAACAAGGAGTTCTTTATTAAAGGAAAGAGGAACAAGGAGTTGCTTGGGTTACCTTGAGGGCAACCCTGCACTCTTAAGCATCTCTCTTGATTTCTTTCTTAAAGGAAAAGATAAGGGGGAATCACTCGGGTTACCTTTAGGGAAACCCTGCGCTCAAATGTGATAATGTTGCGAGGCTTCACCAATTGAGAATAGCAAGCTTCTAACTCGGCCCCAGGCCTCAGAAAGGAACCACCTCACCTTCAGTTCGGGCTTCCTATGTTTGGGCTCGGGCTTTGCACTCGATCCACCCAAGCTCAAGCTTCTGAAGCTTGAGTGCCAACCGAGCTCAAGATCTTTTTTTTTATTAAACAATGGACATAATTTAATATTAAAGATTGAGCTTTCTTTTATCCAAGTGCCAATAACTAGAGGAGTTAGTGGGTCCCCGAGGTTTAGGAAAGTCGATGACAGAGTGTTTTGTTAAGGCGCTCCGTGATGTTAAAGTCACCGGTTTGAAACTTGCAGGGACAAAAAATCCAGCCATGTTAAGGGTTGGTGTGGCTTAGTCCAGGTGCGATCCCCAGGTGATTTTGATGGCTTAGATGCCCCTGAGTTGCAGTTTCTTAGCCACAGGTTAGTCCCACATGTCACGGAAAAACTAACAAACAAAAAAAAACTAGAGGAGTTAGTGTGGGACCTAAACATGCCCTCCCCTTCGAAAACAACATAATCTATCCTCAAGACTGGAGATGGGGAAACTATTGCAAGATCTCAGCTAGTTCTCACATGTTATATTCTATTTACATATCCTTCCATTGTATGGGATTTCAAGTATAATGTGTTGGCTCATGATAGGATTTTGATTCTCCAATATGTTCTCCAACTACAACCAAATGGACCTCTTCATACAATTTGGTAAAACCCTTTGAACTCACCTATTTTACCTGACCATTGGTGTCAAGCAAGAAACATGAAAAATGAGCTAGATCTTGGAGTGAGTGGGGAAAACCAATTTGCAGTCAACTTGGTTAACAATTTTGAGTACCTTATAGGGCCATAGAAATTTGATGCAAGATTTTGGGTGCTCTTACACTCAACAAAGGCTTATTTGTATCGATGTAGATGAAGGAACATTGGGTCCCCTAAAGTTGCGTTCTAATTGTTGTTGATAACCTTACAATTTCATTCTATTTGACATGAATAGAATGACCTTGAGTGTGTGGAGGTGTCACATATTTAGGTGGTTTTTCGGCACATGGTTTTTTGCCGATGGTTTTCTATTTTCGGTAAAGGAATTAGGATTTTTGACTAATCCAGGTCATTGGGTTAGGGTTTTGGATGTCGATGGATCCTATATGTATATTGTATTGTAAACAATGTATCATGATGAATTAATATAGAATATGTTGGTTTTCCCAGTTTGGGTTTCTAGGGGAAACATCTCTGTGTAATGTTTGTATTTTCCATTGTATCTTTTATGTTCTTTTACTAAAAATCTGTTTGCAGTAAAATATTGCACAAGGTTAAAATCTACACCTCTATGGTTTAAAATAATTGGTGTGATGGAAAAGTGAGATGGATATATTTAATGATAAGCTTCTTTGAATCTGATTTATGGGAAATTTCATTAGAGAGGAGCAATAAGTAAATTCTCGGGTTTTCTAGCAAAATATTGCACCCACCTGAAATCAATTGCTAGATGACAATTGTCATCGATTTTTCGATGCCATGTATGATATGCCTTTTAACTTCTTGTGGGTTCCTTTCCAAGAAAAGATTCCAATCCAAAATATTCATGGTTGACCATTGTTTGGTACATAATTTCCTTCCTTTCGTCATCGACATCGTCAGATGACATCCTTGTAGAGTATTGTTTAATAAGTTAATAATTATCCTCTTCAAATTCAACATCGACCTATGTTTTGTCCACTCCACTCATGGACAAGAAGTGAGACATTGTGTTTCAGTGGAGGAACCCGATGTTTGATAATTGCCAGGGTATCCCCTGCAATTTATCTTTCTTATCATATGTAATTCTCATATCCTTGTTAGTAGCCACTGTTGATGATGGTAAGTATTGATAAAACCAATATTTGGTTACGGAACCACATAGCTAGGAGATTTTTCCTTCTCCTTTTTTCGATGTTTATTTCTTGTTTCTTTTCTTAGTGAAGTATTCTTTGATTTGCGATCAAACTTCCGAGTTTCAATTTCTCTTTCCCCTTCTTTTGTACGACCTCTTCTGGAAATTACTATGTTTTCCCTTTCTTTTACACACCAACGTCGACCACCGTTTCTTTCAAGAGTATTATTACTATGCCAATATTTCTTTCCAAGGGACCTCTCTCTTCTCCATTTATTTTTGATATTGGTGTCAATGCTTCAGCTATAACTAAAACTATTTGGATCTTTTGGTTCCTTGATATAGTTTTGGTTGAGAGAACCCTCAAAACTTGGACTATTAAAGTTGTTCTGAAATTGCATGTCTCCATTATCTTGGGAAACTATTCCACCTTACACATCTTCATTGTTCTCGAAATACTCCACATGCCAATTTAGATGGTTAATTTCTTCATACAATTCTTTAAACAATGCCTCCTTGAATTCAATCCTTTCTTTGTTAAATATTGTTGGCAGATAATCAATTTTATGGCTAATTCTTTCTAGGTTTTCTTTGAAAATCATATTGGTAGGCGAACGCTCTAAGTTGGTAAAAAAAATTATGGAGTTGGTACAAAACAATTTACAAAGTTGGTAAGAAATACCATGGGCTAGCAAAGAAAAATCACTCTGATACTACTTGGAGCAATCATATATATATATATATATATATATATATTATAATAATTTCTTGACATGTTCATAAGGTACAAAGGTACATGTAGGAATTGAATGGTCATGCCTTTAATGAAAGATACAACCATTAATAATTACAATATAAACATATTGTTAAATAAAAGTAATATATATTTGGGTATATTACACACCACCTCTTGTCACGATAGATATTTCCTATATTGATGTTTACATATTATTCTCCTATGCCATAGTTTTGATGATATCCACATGTTAATCATATCAATTTGGACAGTGTTGGAGTCCATGCATCCCCTCAATGATCCTCAACACACAAGACACAAAGGGATATCATATCCTCCTAAGAAGAATTGTTTTGTTGGATAGTTGGTTGTCATTGATGTCAATAGAAATGGTTGTCATTGATGTCAACAAAAGTGATGGGTGTATTTGGAGAAGTCTCCAAATTGGTCCCCTTACGGCGTAGCTCTAAGCATGGCCCTCATGGGAATACATTTTCAAGAAGTCTACAAGAAGCCCCATAGGTGTGGTCATGAATCCCAAATTTGTTTGAGGAATAATGACATAAAGGATACTGTAAATAGATCTAACACACTCATAGATGCATAGTCTTTATCATACCATTTCCAATGGTAGGTGGAACACCACGTAATTCCTCACGGTTGAGGAGTTATGAGGTCATGAAGTTGGAATCCCCGAAGATGGGTTAAGAAGCCTCTAAACATATACACGTCATTGATTGAAGAGTTAAGTGGTTGTAAAAAGAAGGCACAGGTTTCCCCTAAAGTTAAGGAAATAAGTTACTTTGAAAAGGTAGTGAAGAAGGGAAAATTTCCAAGGGAGGATGAAGTCTTGTGATGATGTGTTCTAAGGTATCTTATTTAAAGGTCATTTCACCATTTTCACTGTAACGTTTTTTATAGAATGATTCAGATAGAAAAAATTAGAGGCTATTGAGAATACATAGCACAGTACATGAGGTAAACATTTTAGCTTCTGGGTCATTGTATCTTTGGAGATACACTCTGTGGAAGATAGGGTTTTTGACTAGTCCTGAAACTAGTCTCAAACAGGTGTTTTGTGTAAACCCATCATAACTTCTTCATAGGGATCCAAATTTTGTGAGACCAATTGTAGTGGAGAGATAAAAAAAATTGGTATCTTATGTGCAAGTTTCAGAATCATATATCAAATATTAAGTGCGTGGCATGCTGTATAAGTTCGATCTCTAGAATAGGATAAAATTCAGGAAGGTTTTCCATTTTCTCCATAAATTTTGTTCTGAGAAGTTTTAGAATCTAAAATTTTGAGGAGATGGAATAAAGAGCTCAGAGTATCCGTAATTAAAATTTCAGACCTTTATTCATTACAAGTACAGATTTATGCTTGTTGAAATTTAGGGTTTGTGACTAATCCTAAACTAGTCCTGCAAGACTGAGGTTAAGTTTGATGAAGATGTTATTCTTTTGTTGTTGAGGCTGAGGAAGAGCCACAAGTATAAAATATTGTGTATTAGGTCTAATATAGGATTAGAGGTATTCTATACATGTGTTATTCAGGGTTATGTTTATGGTACATTCTTGAGGCATGTCTTGATGATGATGGTACATGATATGGTACACCTTTGTGATGATATGATACATTGTTAGAAGCATATCTTGGCTATGTTGGTATCTAGTTTGGTATATGTCATGATGATGTTATCACATGCTTGAGGCACTTCATTGATGATATTGTAATGTCCCTTTCCAAATAGGAGCTCCAGAAGAGGAGGCTTAATGGTCTAAACCACCCTGTTAGACTATAGCCAGGGCCA
>SNQJ01S0014198.1:108043-120416 GCA_010110895.2 Picea sitchensis
AGTATTGTCAGTATTCAGCCGCATTCGGCCATTTTTGTAATCCACAGAGATATCATAATACAAACTTGCAGTCCTTTGTCGCATTTATTATTTTTATGATCATTTATATGTTGTAAACCTTTGATCCTACACACACATTAGCAGCGTTTCCTAGACTAACCAAGTCAGGAACATTACAGATATCTTATGGCACATGGTGTATGGCATGATTGAGACATATCATGAGTGGTATGGTATATGGTTGATGTACATGGTATGGTATAGGTTTCGGTACATGGTTGATGTACATGGTATGGTACAGGTTTTGGGACATGGTTGATGTACATGGTATGGTACATGTTCTGGTACATGGTTGATGGTTGATGTACATGGTTGGTGTATATGGTTTGGTGATGGTTTTGGTATCCATGTGAGTGGATATGGTTATAGTTGGTTTATGATGGTATATCAGTGGTGACGACAGTGATAGTGATAGGTTGGATGATTGGTTGGTCATCAGTGTTGAAGGGTCTAAATTCTCCTGACAATAGTAAGGGGTTCTCCCTAGTAAGAATTCCCAATTAGACCTCTCACCATTTGGAATAGGGAACCCATCCGGATTATGGCCCGACAATCATGGTTGGTTTGGTTCTACCATTCATGACCCGATCCACCGATAAGGGTGAGTGATGGGTGGTTGTGAAAACGAAAAATGTATATGAAGACTATCTAAATTCAGTCCTAATCTAATTCTAATATATCCTATCCTAGCTATTAGTAACATAATGAGTTTTAATGAAACTAAACTATGCATAAACCCCAATCAGATAGTTGTCAGGAATGCGCACAATTAAAAACACATGCATACAAGTATATAACCAAAATATTCTAAGTCATGTTTCTGCATACATTCACAACTCATTGGCTCAGGACATGTAATATAAGAAAGAGTAACAAAATTGCAAGAAGACATATATTGCGTTAGAATAGTCCATAAACAAACATGCCCTTACAACCCATGTGAAAAACAAACATTCTTCTTGAAATAGTTCGTAGAAAAACAATGACACATGTGAGTCCTTCTCTCTATCAAAAGTTGGCCCTCAGGGATTCTACACATTAACAGTTTCAAAAATACTGCATGAAAACTCCAAGGACAAAAGGCCCTTTCTTTGGGTATAGTTTTAGTATTTATTGGGGTACGATAGGACTCTTGGGCTTCTGCCTTCCTCTGTGACCTTTCACCTTCCAACATTTGTCTTTTTCCCTTTGTATTGATGAGTAACAAAGACAATCGTTACACTTCAAAATTTTCTCCTAGCATTGATGGGGCCATCATGGATTTTGGCCATATGTGCCTTGTGCATCATGAAGATTGGCCTAGGTACGGGAACATATTTGTTATCCAAATTTGAAAATTGGTTATCATGTAGGTCAGATATCCCCTTCATATATTTTTGTTGCATCTCCCTTTCTTCTCTTTCATCACTTCTACATCTGTTATTATTTCTCCTTCATCATCCTTAGTTGTAGATTGCATCACGAGAATGATGAGCATGACCCTCCTCCACTCGATACCTGGCACCATTCAATATACCATAGATGAGAGTAAATAAAAATAAACTATCAAAACTAGTCATTATAACACATATAATTGATGAATTAAATAATTGAATTATCATTTATAAAATTCCTTGATTTTGATTCATGGTTCCTCTACTCGCAGTTGAGTTGTGGTGTTCTTAGAGGCTGTCAACAAAGTGTTATGTCTTAATAAAAAAATAAGTATACCATAGGTTAGTAATTTATCAAATCATATAACTAGGAAGTTGTAGAGCTCAAAGATAACTTTCCAACTGTATAAAGAACGCGCAAAAAAGACACCTGAGTCAAACATTATGGCCATTTTACGAAAGGTATTTTTTCATGTTTCGGAGGAGTTAGTACTAAATCCTCCAATTTGCTATCAAAGGAGTTAGCACTAACACTTCTGACTTGATATTAGAGGAGTTAGTAGTTGTAGGATTTAGAAATAAATCCTCTAATATGTTTCAGAGGGATTATAACTAACTCCTTCGACACATATCGAAGGAGTTTGAACTAACTCCTCTGATATGTTTCAGAGGGATTTGAACTAACTCCTCTGACACATATCGAAGGAGTTTGAACTAACTCCTCTGATATGTTTAAAAGGATATTTCAAAAACTATCGAAGGATTTCATAGAAACTCTTCCTTCACTTTTGGAAGATAAAATTGGAAAAATTTCTTAGTGTCCCTTCACCGGCAAGAATTAACAAGAGCTTGATTTCGAAAGACCATAACTCTATCATACAACATTTGATTGAGGTGTCGTTTATTGCAACATGAAGGGAACAAATAGATGTTTTTATTGGGATAACTAAACATGTTAGTCAAGCATTTTAATGGATCCATTTTTTAAATGATCTCCATGGTTAATGAGGTTTTCTTAGCGAGAAATCCTTGGAAATCGTTTTGGCACTTCCATACCTCAGATTTCGATTCTTTTAGTTGTGTTGGAATCTTAATCACGTAATTCATACAACTAGAACTTTTAGGGAGTGACAAGTCCACTTTGGTAAGTACCCAAAATTGTGAACAAGGACATGTTTAAATGAAGGTTTGGAGCTCATCCTTGCTATTGCTTTTCCATAATTCGATTCCATAAGTTCTTGTGTAATCTATACTATATATTCTCTTATTTCATTCATTGACGTTGATGTGATGCGTCAATAACATATAATTATAAAAAACCAATTTACATTTGAGGTGCTTAACATGATTTCAGAGCCGAGGTGACTTATTTTCATTCAATATGCATTTCCGAGATAACGCAAGACCTACATATGCTTCAGTTAACCTATATGATGACATACGACACTTTCATACTCATGGTTAGTCATAAAATCAAGAGGCACAAATAAAAAAAGATGATGCAGTACGTGAATGCAAGCTAATGGTGAAAAATACAAACTTGATTATGAATGCAGTATGAAGTGGATCAGGTGAGATAGGAAATTAGTGACCAACTATCTAGATTGACATGGAGATTTTGGTCAGTGAGAATGTAAGGGGATTGACTGATGAGTGCAACAAGAAGGGATCCGAGCTGGGAGGGGAATGAGATAGGACTCAATATGAAAGTGGGATACGCTGACTTGATCAGTGTTGGTGAGAGGGAGAATATTGTCATCAATGCGCTCGATGACAACTAGGGGTTGACATTCTTCCACTGACACTTTGATGACATGAGAGGGAAAATTTTCAACACGTAGTGCATCGAGGACGGATAGGTGAACCTCATCGATAATAATTTTAATGAAGATAAAGGGAGGGAGTGTCACCATTATGTGATGCATCAACACAATTTGAATAAAGTTATCCGATGGAAGGAGCGCACGTGGTGATGTTGAACGTATGAACATTACTGATTTGTTGGCATTGATCACATGTACTTCATAATATAGGAAGACATGTGTTCATGAAGTTTAGTGGAGGTGCGTTGGTGTGTCATCCAAGTTCAAATGGAGGTGTCTTATGTATTGGTGAAGGAATCATTGGTGCGCCAATGTGGAGGTGGAAGAAATGATACATGCGTTAGTACACCATGTTTCAACACAAAAAGAAGGGACTCACCGAAGTGAGGATCGTTAGGTAGAAGTGATCTGAGGAGGAACTAGAAATGATAAGGTGAGGCAGGGTTAGGAGAACTTGGGCATATTTATTTTCACGAGGGAGAGAGTGTGAGGGTTTCGGTTGGAAAAATAGAGGGGGGGGGGGAATTTCTTGTCTTGGAGAGAGGCTAAGACAAGAAAATTGGGAGGTTGTTGTGCGGGCACAACAAATGGAGAAACACTAGGAGAAGCCATAATCTCATATAGTGTTTCCTAAATGATAAGCATATAATATAGAGGGTCATGAAATTTACTTTTAAGTTCAAAAAATTCTGGAAATAATGCGTAACCATTACTTGAAAGATTCCATCATGGTGGGATCATTGGTGATGCTTGCATATAGGCTTGCAAGGCTCATCTGTTGTAGATGGAGGATGAATGATGATGAGGTTTATTTCCTTAAACTACGTCAATGATCTAGATTGCTATCTCTGTCATGGGGTTGATATAGGTTTGTGATAAATAAATATTTTTCACTAGGTGCTTATATAGATATCTCACAGGTGTCGCTCCATTTCCCGCAAGCATCCATAGCCACGATGGAGTCACCATAGCATCACAGACCTTGTCTACTACTAGTGAGCGTCCATATCCCTGGTGGAGATATCTGCATGTCCCCTTGTCTGGTCAAAATTTCCTTTCCATTCCTTCCCGATTTATTTAGTGCATGCTTAGCATTCGGTGGATGGGGAAAGTGATGTTTTTTTTTTTTAGCCTAATAGGGGATGATTGCCAACTTTTGAGATTTATTTGTATATTTTCTACACCTGGATACATAGAGATATCCCTTTTGGGTTTTCAACCTTTAGACTTTGACACTTTTCCTTTCGCGTGAGCAACTACTTAGTGTGTGGATGGTTCTTACATTACATAGGATTGGCTTGCCTGCCAATATGCAATAATGACCATTGATTAACCATTATGCTTGGTCATGTTTTAACTGTTGTCACAAAATCCCCAAATAGTTCTGATTCATTTTCAAAAAGAGACCCCTAATTCCACTCATGATCTAGGAAATAAATGCAAGTTGATTCATGCACGCTTCTAGTGCGAAGGTGATGCCTGTGTAAAGAAAAACATAAGTGAGAGTTATGTATGTCATGAAATATAATCGGAGGTCAAAAAACAACAAAATTGAAGAAACAAACTTCTTTGAAGGGTAAAGATGATGATGAAAGAACATGAAGAAAATGTTGAATTAGGAGAGTTGATGTATTCAGGGTTAGAGATGAATTTGGTCCAATTTCTTGCTATGACTAAAAAATCAAGCCTTTTAGATGAATGGTGATCAACAATATGTAATTAGGAAATGTAGTTGACTGATAAAGAGATTATAGATTGAGTGTTTCTAGCACCTTAGAGGATATTCACACATTCAGACCAACTAGAAGTTTGCAGCCTCTTGAAATGATCAATCCATGTGAAAGCTAATATGCTCAATGCTTCATTCAGATGGGTTTCAGTGCTAGCATTGGCCGAGAATTACACTTCTCATTATGATTTTTCAACCTTCACTTTTTCAATCCTGTGCTTCATATAGGGATTTTATGAACTTCTATTAGTCATCCATGACATGCTTTATTATGGATGCGACTTTCTACGTTCCCCAACTCAAGCTATTATCCCGCTACAAACATGCTCATATATTTATTAGTTCAAATCAAACATGTGATGTCAAATACACGTTTGTACTTGCATGGACAAACTGCTCAAGGTATAAGATTGATTTCAGGTTGAAAATTTCCAGAAATAAATGCGCTTAAGAGAATCATGCTGGGAAGGATCGATAATAGAATTCAAAAACCAGATCCATGAATTAGATTCCTAGGTGTCATTGTTGTGTTGGTTTTGTCACTTGGGTGAGAAAAAAACACAACACTTGCATGTTTAGTTAATCCTACTAAACAAGACAGAAGTGTGTGAGTTGGTTAGACAAACAAAATACACATGAAAACAAAGAAATAAAACTAAAAAAAACTAAGAAATAAATGTTAGAGATATTGAATAACTTAGAACCATAAAATAAAAAAAATGACCAATATATAGCTACCAATGGATCAATATATTGATAGGCTAAACACCGTAGAGAAAGGAAGGGACTTGTGAGTCCTCTCTTCCTCCTTGAGAGGGCTCTTGAGTTCCTGAATTGAGACCTCTTCTCTTCATATAATGGAAGAAATGATAATGGTGAAGAAATACAATGCCTATTCCCTCAAGAGGTGAGTGGAATGGCCTATTGCAATGGTGCTTGAAGGCTTCAAAGAGAAAAGAGGATTCTCAAAGAATAATTTTTGTAGCATAACAATATCTTGAAGTTCTTATTTTTCTAGCATACCCATGGCACTTATTTATAACATCCATTCATGGAAATATAAAACTAGTTCATAGTGTGAACAAGGGGCCTTTTAGGGCACTCTTTATCCCTTGACCAACCTCCAAGCTAGATTTCTCTTAGAAATAAGTGTCAAATCGTGTTGGGGGTCGGACTAGAAGTGGTTGAGAGGCCGACAAGATTCATAAATGTGTCATTCATAGGAGTGCATGGATTTTCTCGTAGACAGTCGTGCATCATGCGTATAGTGCACACTGAGGGCTATATTATCTTGCGCATTATGTGCACTGTGCATGCACTCCCTTTGGTGAATTTACGCACTTCAATTTTTGAACCAAGTGCATAGTTTTTTTCCTTTTGATGGATTTTTGTGTTGTAGGTGGACTAATTGCTGCTGGATGTGATGTCTTTCTTCAACCATTGTGTGAAATGTCGCAGATGATTTTTCAATGATAACAGATGCCCCCTGATGTGTGAGGTCAGGAGCATATGTATAGTCAAAATACATCAATGTTTCTTTTGCTGAGAGTGCCATTGTAATGGAGAGTGAAGAGAGGAACTACAAGAGCGATCCATCGGAGGGAGAGGAAAAACTGTGGGACCCAAACCTTTCTCTAGGAGAAAAAATAAAATCTGTGGACAAACGAGGTGATCATGCCCCATGCTCATGTCATGAAACCAAAATGTGGGACTCTAACTAATGATGGATGCTGATGTAGATAACTGCAGTGCCCTCGGGGGTGGTTGATAATGTCAAATGACAGTTCTGAATGGTGAATGGGCTATGAAGGGAGTCAAGGATGACTGTAAGAATTGTTAATGACTCGTAGTCATTGATGGCCTATCAACTTTGGAGGTCTTCGACTGATATGAAACAACTGCATTGGTCACATAGTAAGACCCACCGTAACATGAGAGTTTGTTGAATTCGAATGTTATGGGGGTCAACGAAATAAGAGAGCAATGATGATTCTCTCTGTGTCGTCCGAGACTCCTCATTGAAAAGGTAATGAGAGTCAATATATTGTCTCCCTTTTGTAAACTGTGTTGATGTCGACAAGAAGGGAGATGTGAATCCAAGAATCAAAAGGGCTTCGTGAAATCCACTAAGTAATAGATGATATCAGGTACTGATGAGTAACATGAACAAAGTCAATATGCGGTGGGACTCAATACTACCATTGGTTGGGGTGTTTGAAAGATGATTGGAAACAACTGTAAAACTAGATCTAGCATTAGGGGGACGACTAGATATGGGGTTAAACTATGCTAGAGGCTAACAAAGTGGGAAAATTTAGAGATCGTGGGTACGTGGACTTGGGATACTCGGGGTTTTTTAACGATATCAATATGAAAAAGGGTGGATGCCCCAACCAAGGGAGACATGGGTTGCTTTTCCAGGTAAAAGAAATCCATCAAAGATGATGACTAAAAATATATCTATATGCTGGAAACAAAGGATTTATACAATTACCAAAGAAATAAAGAATAATTTGGGTTGAGTAAATAGATACAGAAATGGGTTCCCCAGTGAAATATGGCTTGGCCTGTTTAGTGTGCAAGTTTGTGAAAGAGAAATGGTGGAGGGTGGGGGCCCCATGGGTGGGTTTCTGTATTAGGTAAATGGATGGAGGACAATCTGCAGATGGGAAAATTAATGGTGGATGAGATGGAGGGATAATGAAATTGCAGAGATGCAGTCAATATAACCAAGATGAGATGATCTGGGAGTCCATTGGGAAGGTTAGAAATATGATGAGAAGAAGTATGGGGTTCATTCTTGGAATTGCAGAATACTATCGGGACTCCCATCCCTGGGGGGTGAAATTAGCATGAGTGTCAATTTACTAGGGAAACTATGAATGGGACAACTCATGTGGGGGAGAGTGTTATCGGATGAAAGTACCAAAATGTGGTAGAGGTGAAGATACTGCAGATCCAAATGTAGGGACCCTAAAGGTAAATGTCAGAGGGTGTGAATGTGATATGAAATTGTTAACAGAGGGAGAAACTACATGCTAGTGTCGAACATATACCTGAAGGGGATGTAAGCTTGTTGAACAAGTACCTGCACACATGAAATCAAATACTCAGCGTGAAAAATATCTGATGAGAAACATTATATAATAGCTATTTGATAAAACTAAAAGTGAGCATGCATACCTGAACATGACGTGAGAAAAAGGCTCCTTCGGGTCCCAGTGTAGATGATGACCCAGGGAATGTGAATGTGTAGATGGTAGGATTAGGATTTCATGACTGAGAACATATAGAAAATTGAAGGCTCTAGGCTCCTATAATAGAGTGTGGAAGTTGGGGAAAAGGGGCTATATATGGATGGTGGGCCAACAATGCCACCAATTTGTACCTGCCACTATTGCTAAGATGAAGATAGAGTTGTGAGGTGATTTGGATCGGGAGGGTGAAAGATCTCTTGTGAGAGGAAAAGTGCTCGATGATGGAGAACATTACAATGTAAATTAGGGGTATTCATTTCCTCCAAGATATCTTCATCGCAGTGGAAAATGAGAGAATACAAGGGATCCTGAGAGATGGTAGGAGGATCCATCAATGGGAAAGTGTCAGTGATCACAAGGGATGAGGACATAGAAGGGATACTATGTGCGGGGTGTGATGGCATGTTGGACATAAACCAAATGTCAAGACACTGTGGATGATACCTCGTTCACTCAGTAATGGACGAAGATATATGACAAATGCCCGTAATGTTAGCATTAGTAGGGAGTGCCTAAGAGGGCTCAGGTAGAGTTGTGTGGCGTACTGCAACTAATATTTGGAGAAATTGAGGTAAAGCTGGGTAGTGATGAGTATAATGGCCATATTTTGAGCATATGGCACAAGCGAATTTGGTTTTGAGGACTCCATAGTAGTTGCAGATGTACTTGGTGGAGTGGAAATAAATGGGGTTGCTTGAGGGAGTTGGATAATATTGTGTAACTCGGGAAGAGTAGAACATCTATTAGTGGGGTGTCCTTCCCTTTCGCATAGTGCGCAAGGAGGTTGAGCTTAGGGAGGGAGTGGAGCTATGGGATCATTATTCCTCTGTCTGCCCCCAGTAGTGGCGGTGGTGTTCACAGTTGGGGGTGAGGGTGGTGTGGCAGGAGCTTGTACTAGGATCTGCATCGGTAATCCTTCTTTCCGAGGAGGGAGAGATGGTTCAGGGACCATAGAGGGTGGATGGAGATACCATATAGGTATGGTGAGAACCATGTTAGGAAGGGTGATGGTAGCGATGACCTGGAATTCTTGGACTCTAGGTGGGGGGTATAAAAATGGGATTTGGGTAATGGCTTGGGGGACTGTCTCCAAAACCGGGATGTGCCCCTCGAGGGGGGGGCGGGGGGGAATTCGGGACAAGTGGTGTAGTGGTGTTCTCAGGGAATCACTGAGGTAGTAACTCTTTGGCTGGTGGAACTACGATGTGGGGAGTGGCCTCCGTGGAAGGAGTAGTGTATCTGATATCGGTTATGTTAGAGGAAACTACACACAATTGTGCTAAAGTAGATGGGTTGAGGAGAGGTGGTGCTCCATGATAAGTTCCTGACAAGGATGGGTTTTTGAATATTCCAGGGCTAATGTCGATGAATGGAAAAGAATTTGAGCTAGCATGGACAAGAGGGAGGATGTTATCGATGTTGGCGGAATGATTAGGATCGTAATGTGTAAGTTGGTCGATGGTGACGATTTTTCCGTTATGGGGGAACATCATCATACAAAACATAGAAGATTCTACTGCCTTCATAGCATACATTTAGCTACGACCAAACAAGATATTGTAATCAAATGGGGCATCGATAACTTCGATGTCAATTAAGATAGTTTTTCCCCCAAATTCTATGGGGACATTTTGGATGAGCCCTTCAGGGAATGATGGTCGACCGTCATAAGCTCTCAGGGTGATGGCAGATGGTACTAGCTCATGTGAGCCGAGTTTCTACCATACGAATTTGGACATGATGCATGTGGATTCACCTTCATCGATTATGCACCAATGAAATTTGATGTTATGGATCTTAACTGGTATCTGAAAAACTACCAGAGAGGGCAGGCGTGGTTCTTCGTGATCAAGAATATCAAAGGTGATGAGTCGAGTATCAGCTGGGTCGACTTCCCCCAAGGAAGAAAGAAAGGATTTCCATTATGATGGACAGGTTTGGAGAACCTCCAATAAAAAAATGGCTACAAGAGACTATGCTAAGTCATTGACTAGACTGTAGTGATGGGCTTCCCTAGCATGAGGTTTATGTACATTCCTTCGTAATGACATACAGGGTATACAAGGGTTTGGTTCCGTGTTAGGGTGTGGAATCATCAATGGTTGTATATTTGTAGCTGGAGCCACTTCTAAGGTGGTTCAGGTAGAGTTAGGAGGCATGCCATATTGATGATCATGTGTTTGTAGAATAATTTCTTCTTCACTGGTAAGGAGGATATTGCGATCGGCTAGATTTCCAGGTTGATTAGGACCTGGGTTTTGATATTGACCTATTTTTGGTGGAGCGAGGTGTACCTCCTGTTGGGTATTCATCATACCTTGGTGTGGAATAGGTTTTGGAAAAAAAGTCAGAGGTGGTGGTTGCAAATAATGTTGTGGGGCTTGCTGGGGGGAAGGTAGTGCCAGAGGGTTTTGTGTGTTCATGGATGCTTTCATCCATTTGTAATCGAAAGTTTTGGGGTAGTGGTGAGTATACTGTCCATACTCACCACATAGAGTGAAAGGGAAGTTGGTTCTGAGGTTATTTTTCTTCCCTTTCCATGGTTGATTGTTATTGTTTCCCCCTTGGGGGTTCTAGTTTCCCTAATTCTGATTTGCCCCAACAAGATGGTTTTTTTGGGGGTTATTTCCTCCTGGTCCCGGGTTGTTATTGTTTATTTTTTCCCCTTTCTTCTTGGCATTAGTTGGATGATGGGATGAATTTTTTGTATTCAACTGTTCAAAATCATGAACCTGTTGAATGGGAGAGGGATGAACAAAGTTAACCCCGACATGTGGTTTTCTTGGCGGAGGAGCAACCGGCTGGGGAGGACTAGGAAATGGGTATGGATTGTTTTGTGGAGATGATCCATATGGAGTATAGGAAGTTAAGGTATTTCCACCATTGTTAGGGTAATATGTGGGAGTTGGGGGTAGACCCACACTTGATTGAGAGACCGGGTGCATCTGGGGTACCAGTGGGGGTCACCCCAATGGATGAGGGGGAAAAACATGATATGAATGCTGTTGAGTGGGGGGAGGGTAATAAGATGTTCCATTGTATGGTTGTGGATACTGAGGTGCACCATAAATAGGTTACAGGTGGCTATAAGGGTTGTTGTGTGTCATAGAACCAATCAACCCATCCGCATCATGGGACATCCCAGGTTTGTCTTGGCCAAATGGTATGGGTCTGGGTGCATCAGGAAATACTGTGTACAAGTAACTTGATTGCGCATAGATGAGGTCAAAATATTGGGCCTTGTTGATGGCTTCCTCTTCTTATTGAGGAAAAGTGGATGCTACATCCTTTCCAATAACATATACAAGTGATTTAAGAAACCAATCAAGACATTGTTCTTTGGTGGTTTCTTCTTTACATAGACTATGTCGTCGACGCCATTCATGGATGTGGTCGGCGATATGGACAGTAGTGGTTTGTTTTAAATCGGAGAGAAGTTATAAGCTAGTATCATGACGAACTGGTAGTTGGAAAAAGGACAAAAAGGCCTTGGCCAATGATTCAATGGTCACATGGGACCCTGATTTTTTGTCCACATACCATTTGGCTGATGAACCCGTGAGAGCGTGTTAAGAACCAAACATCAATATAGAATAGAAAAACCTCAGGAAAAGTACTCAACGCCTTGAGAAAGAGATAATTTTAGATAATAAGCCTCTTCGAGGGGGCAACCTCCTTTTACCCCACTTAAATGTTCAAGTACAAGATGCTTCAAAATGAAAATGTCTCCTTGGTATATATAGGAGACTAGGAGGTATAATTACAATCAATGGCCTAAAGCCGACATAAATAAAATAACATTACTAATATAATATGCCCCAATTAAGGGGTAATGAGCCAATATTAGGGCTTAACATGCCCCTCCCCTTGAGACAAGGGTTTTCCACAACACTTGAGTAACTCTGAATGCTTTTGTATAAAAGACTCATCTTCCCAAGTGAAATCTTCAACCGGAAGTTTCCTCCATTTAATGAGATACTCTGAAATGGATATATTCCTCAGCTGGAGAATTCTTGTGTTAGAGATGGCTTCAGGATCCAATATGATTTTTCCTTCCTTGTCAAGTTCTGGCAATATAGTTTGAACTAGGATCTTGTCACCTATAACCTTCTTTAAGCATGAAACATGGAA
>SNQJ01S0014198.1:125451-150255 GCA_010110895.2 Picea sitchensis
GCGTGTTTAAATTTTTTTAAGCATATGGAATCATCCATGATGATGTTTGAAGAGAACTATAAGTGGAAGGTCATAACATGGTTGGTGGGATCATACCTTCATTTTCCTTCAAACTTTGGAATATATGAAGGAAAGTTTGTAGGCATATTGGGCCAAATGGGGTCATGCAGAATGGGATCATTTGTGAGTTTTGTTAAATCAGGAATGTTAAGGGATGCCAAGTATGGCATAGGGATATTTGGTGGAGTATTAGTTCCAACCATCATTGTGTAGGTAATGGACCTTTCCCTTGAGAGGGATTTGGTGGGGATGTACTTCTCCCTTGAGAAGAAGTTTGACCCTCACCTCCTTGTGAAGGATAACTAATGGATGGATGGCCTTGGGTATTTGTCCCAATCAAAGTGGAACCAAGTAAATTTTATCCCAAAACAGTATCACTCATAGGGGTGTGAGATGGTTGAGTCAGTGAGTTGGAGAGACTAGGGACTCCTCCTATAATAGGAGGGATATCCTGCAAGCATCTAGAATGATGATGATTCTATGGTTCCCCTTTGGTTCCCCTATGGTTCCGAATAGCAAACTGGATGTGTGTAAATGGTGACAAGAGATAAATAAATGAACAGGAGATTTTGATCTTCACAAAATAGTATCACTCACAATTGCATGTAATCAAATGAACATCATAAATCAACTGTAAATAAACAAGCATGTGGATAGGTGGATTTTGTCTGCATGGGGGAACAATAAAAAAAAATGCTCGTGTCCTAAAATACGTATTGTCCTTCCTCTCAATTAGCACCGGTCCTTCCAATAGCACTCAAAAGTGGGGTCTAAATCCACAAGAAGAGGAACTAGTGAAGGTTGAAGTAATCAATTATAATGAGGGGTAGGGGGTGCATATACCGAAAGAGATGGCGATATTTCCCAATAGCCACAGAAAATCTGATCGAGGTGATATTGCAGCCCACAATCGCCACCTGGGTAGATATCCTATGTTTGGCCACTAGGTACCTCGATCAAAGTGCGACATTTAGATTTTCGACCTTAGAAATGGGTCATGGGATGGATGCCCTCACAAGAGTTGGGTGACTCAAGGAGGGATGCACAAAAAAAACAGACCTCGACCTTCAACCCTTCACGAGTATCTTCCTGCCTTATGGTGTAGGAACACTTGACTTGGAGGATTTGAAAGTTCCATATTTCTCAACTTCTATTGTTTGAAAATGTGAGAACCTGATAACGGGGGGTTATTTGGATGCCTACCCCCGAGATCCTACCTAGGCTAAAAAAATTCTTTTGGCACCTCTTCTAGAGGAAAATTTAGTGTGTTCTTATAAAAGTTTTAGATGTGGCGGGATGAGATATTGGGGTCATGGACCAACCTCATTTGAATTAAATTGGTGTGGATAATTTCCAAAGAAGTAGTTAGATCTTTCATAATTCCTTTGGAGAAATCCTACTTCGACCTCTAATATTCTAATATAAATTATGTGTGTGAGGAGTGGCTTTGTGTGAAAGAAAGTGAAAAGTGTGCAAAGAGTTTAATAAGTTAAGTGTGAGATTGCAACATGTGGACTTCCTGTGGTACTTACAAATCTTCTTACCTAGCTTACTATGTGTCTTTGGTACAACCTTGCGGAATATTTAAATCCATAAAGAACTAGCAATGTGGACACATGGGTCCTTACGAATCCTTTAAACTCCCTAGAATGTTGTCTATACTAAGAAATATTTTGAAACTATCCTAGAATTGTAGACATGTGGGCATGTATGGGCCCGTTACTTGATCTTTAAACTTTCCTAGAGTGTTTTTTAAAATAATAAAGAATTTAGAAACTATCCTAAGATTGAAAACATGTGGGCATGTATGGGCCCTTACAAAACTTTTAAGATGATTTCCAAAACTAAGAGGAACCCTAAGGGAACTTTGTCCTCTCCTAAATATTTGTTAAGGGAGATGAAATTTCCTTTTAACCAACTTTTCTGATTCCCAAGATCACACTAAGGTGCGGGGGAAGAGCATACTTGAGGGTTAAAATTGATTTCTAGTCACAATTTAATTGATGGTGTTTGAAAAAGAAATAACTTTAACTTTAAAGTTTACAATCCAAATGATCCATCCACGTGGAAACAAAGAAAAGAGAAGAATTATGATTATTTTTACCCGTAAGTGCTTATGTTAGCTAACCTTCCTTATGAGAAAGGACTCTAAGTGAAGTGTGATTGCTTTACAAAGTGCAGGAAAATAAATTATGAAGGCTAGGGGCCCTCAAACTATTCATGAAAATACTTACAAGTTTCCAAAACTGGACTTATGTGTGGGATGCAGTTCTGACAGGCATGCAGAGGGTGCAAAATGCACTAAGCAAAGAATCCTGTGGTGCACATAGTGCGCATCTGGGGCCCTAAAAGACACACACTTCCTGTCACGCGTCAGGCAAGAAATTTTTGAGTGAAATACTCCCACCCTGGCTCTGAATTTTGACTTCAGAATGTTGGACTAGGCTGGTTTTGGTACCTACAAGTCAAACCAATTAAAAAGAAGTTCTCTCAAGACTTAAATAGAGAGGAATTTGATATCGATCCCCATTATGGTCACCAATCTATTGTGTTGGTTTTTTCACTTGGGTGAGCAAAAAACACAACACTTGCATGTTTAGTTAAGCCTTCTAAACAAGACAGAAGTTTGTGAATGTTTAGGCAAACCAAATACACATGAAAAAAAGGAAATGAAACTAAAAACAACTAAGAAATAAATGTTAGAGAATCTTGAAGAACCTAGAACAATAAAAGAAAAAAAAATTATGAATATATAGCTAAAATGGATCAACATATTGATAGGCTAAACACTGTAGAGAAAGGCAGGGAATTATGAGTCATTTCTTCCTCCTTGGGAGGGATCTTGAGTTCCCTAATTGAGATCTCTTCGCTTCATACAATGGAAGAAATGATAATGGTGAAGAAATACATTGCATATTCCCTCGAGAGGTGAGTGGAATGGCCTATTGCAATGGTTCTTGAAGGCTTCAAAGAGAAAAGAGGATTCTCAAAGAAGATTTTTTGCAGCAAAACAATACCTTGAGGTTATTTTTCTAGCACACCCATGGCACTGATTTATAGCATCCATTCATGGAAATATACAACTAGTTCATAGTGTGAACAAGGGTCCTTTTAGAGAACTCTCTATCCCTTGACCAACCTCCAAGCTAGATTTCCCTCAGGTTATAGTGTCAAATTGTGTTGGGGTTCAGAATAGAAGTGGTTGACAGGCCGAAAAGATTCATAAATGCATCTTTCATAGGAGTGTGCGTATTTTCTCGTAGACAGCCGCACATCTTGCACATAGTGTGCGCTGAGGGTTGTGTTAGCCTGCGCACTCTGCGTTCTCCCTTTGGTGAATTTGCGCACTTCAATTTTTTAACCAAGTGCATATTTTTTTTCCTTTTGATGGATTTTGGTGCTATAGGTGGACTAATTGCTGCTGGATGTGATGTCTTTCTTCAACCTTTGTGTGCAATGTCATGGACAATTTTTCAGTGATAACAGTCATTCCTATGGTCATTTCGTTCATCTTCTTCTAGTCTTAGCATTGCTTCAAGAAAGCAAAAACCTCCACAAGAGGAGCCTGCAAGCCAATAATAAACATACATAATCAATCAAAGCCAGTGATCAACTATCCAAATTGTTTTAAAATCCAATTTTGAACATCATTATCTAACCCGTTAGAAAATTCAACTTAGCACAATGTTAGATAAGATAATTCCTTCCGAAGAAAATTTGTGTAGAATTCAAAACCATGCTTAAAGTTTGTATTCAGGATGGTATGGGACACCAAATCAAAGATAATGCTTTCTGAAAACAAAGGGGACCATATATGTGCGAGCGTCTAAAATCAAACCATCAGTCTTACAAATATTTATTGCTATGATTTTTGAATCATGGTGCCTTTCCTGGATGAAAATAAAGAGAAAGACTGTATATAGTCTGTTGAATGGTCAAGACACTTTCAAATTTCAAAATACACCTTAAAACCCATGACTCATGGACAATTGGTATGTTTCCCTTTTCAAGGAACTTAACTTCATTTCCCTCAGCTATAAAGTATTTTTCAACATATGTTCATCTTTTAGCAGCTTAAGGTAATAAATTATGCAACTGTGAACATTAGAGTGGGTGTTACTGAAGCAAAACAAAAATATTCTAGTGGAATTTTTCCCATGGTTTCCTCATGAAGATGTATGAGAACCTAGGAAAAACCAAACTTTCAGTAAAACAAAATGAAAAGCGTTGCACTAAAAGAAGAAAACTTTGATGAAAAGGAAATTAAACTAAAGTGATCACCACAAATTGAAAATTAAAATAATGATAGTTGGTGTTCTTTATTGAAGCACCCAAAACAAATCTAAACCTACGCTATTAAGATGAAAATAAAAACAAATATCTAAGCTATGCGGGAAGAAAGGATGTAAGATGACTATGTTAATCCTATTCCTAACCTAACCTACACTAGCTTAAAGGAATATAGGTGTAAGCATAGTGCCAATGAAGCCAATCAAACAACTCCAAAACTATGGTCACATGTTCAATGAAGGTCAATTGCAGAGAATGGAGCAGTGATAGATGAAGGATATGAAGAATTAACTCACACAAATGTACCCAACAAATTGAATTTGGCATCATTGTGGTCCATGATACATGTGGACATGTAGGATCCCTCCAACCAAGATTCGATTCCTTCATAAAATTTGCAAGGATCGTTATATGACTGTTGCATGGAGTTAGAAAGTGAGTGATGTACCTGACGAATCTTACAAATGAAATTTACATGCAATCTAATCTTTGAAGGAATCTCCGAGTGGCTAAAAAAATTCATTCCAGAAATTGAAGTGAGAAAATGAGAACTTGACATAATCATTGGATGAAACTAAAGTTCCTCATTATCCATACAAATCTCCCTGTTTCCACATTTCACATACTTCGCAATGCTGAGGGAAGAGTTGATAGTTGTTTGTTGGAGGGAAACACTTACCGAAAGATAACTCCAAAGCCTCTCCTATGACATCAACGAAATCATGTGAGGAGTGATGGAGTATTGGGATAGAATCCACATATAAGTGATGTATCTGCTCTTGGGGAGTAACATATAATTCTAGAGAAGATTGATATGACAAAGGTTCTTGAATCAACTCAATGTTTGTTGTATTTTGCATGGTGATGGGTTGTTTATTTGCTGTGATTTGTTCGTAAGGATAAAAAAACTCATGGTGCTTGTTGAGTCCCTATTTTGACATAGATAATGCCTTATCTCATCCTATATCTAAGCATTTTTGCCTCTTTTATAAACCTATACTAGATTATTCCCCCCAAAACACATGCCTAATAGCTATGTCATGTCCACAAGAGGTAATTGATGATTTAAAGCATGTTTGTTTAACTTTCTTAAATTAATTCGATTGAAAATGTCTTATTTTGTATAGTCCTAATGGTTTGATTGATGAGCAGTCTATCCGGCACTACCAGACACCGTGCAATCCAGTACCAAATCTGTTCCGGTACTCAAGACAGTTTTGATCCAGTACCAACTCTATTCCGGTACCAAGACGTGCGCTATTCTAGTACTACCTACTCTGTTCTATTCTGGTACTAGATTCACGACTATGTGCAATCCAGTACTAGAACCTCTATTTCCATAATGCGCTAGTTGGACCAAGATGATGGTGAAGATTTCGAGGAGACAGTTGGATAGAAGCGCCCAAATCAGTTTTCCAATTGCAAAGAGACTCCATCACTCATGCACTTCGTGTCATGAGGATGGAGTCGATTCCTAAAAATTCGATGTAAATCTTAATTGAGAAATCTCTCAAACTTTTTAATGCTTATCTATAGATATTGGTAGTATCATCTTACCTTATATAGGGAATGTCATATAGATGATAGCTAGAGTGATAATAGAGAATGTAAAAAAGTATATTGTAAGAACCAGATAATACTTATCATTGCCATGTATGAAGTAAAATACTAAGAACCAGATAATACTTATCATTGCCATGTATGAAGTAAAATACTATTGATCCAATTCTAATTGAATTACATTATAGAATATCTTCTATGTCAATTCTTGGATGTGAGTGAAGAAATTTAGTCTGTTACTTTCTTAAGAGTTTCCTTTTTGGTTTGGCAAGGGCCCACTGCCTCAACCAAGGTAAACCTCCTTGTAGACATTCCGTGTGTTTGTGTGGATATTTTACGGCTGTGTGTGTGATTGGTCCTTACTTCATTTTCAGGATTGAGAATTGAGTTAATCATTTTTATTTGGTGTGAATAAGCAAGTGTTGGATCGAATAGACATTTCATTCTCAGATATTGAAGGTAGCTATTTCATGATTTGAAGTGTGGAATTGATATTTTGAGTTTATGACTGTAGTGGATCTAGTACCTCAAGGGATCATAAGACTTTATATTTCATCTTCATGCTCTATAATAAAGTCTTTCAGTTATATTGAACACCCTTGTGCTAGTTTGATTGAATTCCATGATATTGAAGTTGGTTCTGGTTTTGAGAATGGTTGGAATTGATTGTTTTAAATTGCTATAGGATATAAGCTTCTTAAAGTTCATCTTTTCAATTCAAGAGCTTGAAATGAACAAACTTTTTTCTCTAGGACAACATCTCTTTGATTGACTGTTTGTTTAAGTTTTATTATCAATTTTCTCTTCTAGGTTCCGAGATATTTTGAAGTATTCAGAAATCTTAGAAACAAGGTTTTTGTGTTATTAATTATTTCCTATATGCAATAGACTTAGGTAGGTTACTTGTTCTCGAAACATATAGTGTAACGAATCTTTCGATTACGAATCCTGGATTGACATTCAAATGAGTGTGAGATATACATTGAACATATTTACGCACCAACAATGCTTTGCATACTTTAGATTTTCAGTGTTTAGCATTTGTTCATCAGGGTCATAAATATTAGATTGTATAGGATCAATGAGTGATAGGTTGATTCTTATATTCAATTAAGGAACCAAATAGTAGTCACCGAAAACAAGATTATTGATATGAAGTTCCGATTCAACATTATCTAGAAATTTAAAATATGAAGAACTTTCAAAATGATGCAACCCGAATGAAGTGTCATTAAAGATGATTTCTTGATCAATCAAAGATGGGTGCCTTTCTCTTTCCGATTTATCATTCATTTCTTTATCGTTGAAAGAATAATGTGAAGGAAACATTGGATGATACACATGTTGGTGATCATACGAGTTATTATCATCAAACAAATTTGTATAGAGTGTATGAAGAAATTCAAATTCTGATGATGATGGGATTCCTTCAATGGGGAATTATCCATAGACCAATAGAGACTCATGATTTTCTAAAGAGGAGATGATACATCATTTACATTCCATGGCTAAGGGGTCTTATATTTTTTTATAAGGATTCCCCTATATCTGTACTAGAGTGTTGGCCAGAGATCATGTACTCCCTATCTTTTGTGATTAGATATGATTATTGTGAATGAGAGATGGTTTGATCATTCAGATCACACACTTTAGAAATATATATGAGATATGAAAACCAATTGAATATTTCTTGGCCCGAGGGTTCGTCATTTTAAATAAATCTACAATAAACTTGCATGACTCTTCGAAATAAATAATTCTTAGATTTGTTCCCGAGACTATGGATTTGTGCCAGTTCATTAAAAAGTTCATCATAAACATAATCTTCATGAGCATTGATAAATACTTCCATAAATTGTTTCTAGCTATGAATTGATTTTGTTGGCAAGGTCCTACACCAAGTTTTAATTCAACCTTCATATGTGAGGACGAAAAGTCGACATATTTCATTGTCATGAACTATCTTAAGATTTCGTCGAGTGATGTTAATTTGATTAAGATGTGTGAACTCAAAGACACTCCCTTCACCATCAAATTTTGTGTTTGACAAGAGGTTGATTGTCTTAAATGGAATGCCCTCAGTAGGTCTCAAAAGACTTAAAGGGTCATCCCATACAGAGGTATGGAGAGGAGCCATGGGTTGGTTAAGATTTAAATGAAATGAATCCACATGGAAAAGCTTGTCATCTGACCCTCTTTCTAGCGCAAATTCTATTGATGGGTCTAAATTATCCTAAAAACAATAAGGGGTTCTCCCCAATAAGAGTTCCCAATTAGAAATCTCACCATTTGGAATATGGAACCCATCCGGATTCTGGCCCAACAACCATTGTTGGTTTCGTTCTACCGGTTGCGGCTCGATCCACTGATTAGGGTGAGTGTTGGGTGGTTGTGCAAACAAAAGATGTAGATGAAGACTCTTCAAATGCAGGACTAATCTAATTCTAATATATTATATCCTATATAGGAGTGAACTATAGTAACATAATGAGTTTTAATGAAACTAAAATATGCATAAACCCCAATCAGATAGTTGTCATGAAGGCGGATAGTTAGAAACACATGCATACAAGTCTATAACCAAAATAGTATAAGTCATGTTTCTGCATACATTCACAACTCATTTTCTCAAGACATGTAATATAAGAAAGAGTAACAAAGTTACAAGAATACATATATTGCATTAGAATAGTCCATAAAAAAAAATGCCCTTACAACCCATGTGAACAACAAACATTCTGCTTGAAATAGTTCACAGAAAAAAAATGACACATGTGATTCCTTCCCTCTATCAAAAGTTGGCCCTTAGTGATTTTAAGCATTAATAGTTTCAACAATAGTACATGAAAAATCCAAGGAAAACTCTCCAATTTTAGTTGACACTGTATTCCCAAAGTAGTTCAGAAGTGTACAATGTTTGAAGAGCCAAAAATCCCTTTCTTTGGGTATAGTTTTAGTATTTACTGGGGCATGATAGGACTCTTGGCCTTATACCTTCCTCTGTGACCTTTCACATTCCAACATTTGTCTTTTTCCCTTTGTATTGATGAGTAATAAAGACAATGGTTACACTTCAAATTTTTCTCCTAGTGTTGATGGGGCCATCATGGATTTTGGCCATATGTGTCTTGTTCATCATGAAGACTGGTCTGGGCATGGAAACATATTTGTTATCCAAATTTGACAATCGGTCATCATGTAGGTCATATCTCCCCTTCATCTATTTATGTTGTATCTCCCTTTATTCTCCTTTATCGCTGCTACATCTATCGTTATTTCTTCTTCATCGTCCTTAGATGTAGATTGCATCATGAGAATGGTGAGCACGACCCTCCTCCACTTGGTACTTGATCCAATTCAACATACCATACATGAGAGTAAATCCAAATAAATTATAAAAATTAGTCATTATAACACATATAACTGAGGCATTAAATAATTCAATTATCTTCTCGCGGTTGAGTTGTGGTGTTTTTCGAGGATGCCAACAAGGTGGAAGATCGTAATCCAAAAATAGGTATACCATAGGTTAGTAATTTATCAAATACTATTACTAGGAAGTTGTAGATCTCTAATATACCTTTCCAACGGTATAAATAATGCATAAAACAAACACCTGAGTCAAATGTTATGGCCATTTTATGAAAGGAGTTTTTTCATGTTTCAAAGGAGTTAATACTGACTCCTCTGATTTGTCATTAGAAGAGTTAGAATTAACTCCTCTGACTTGCCATCAGAGGAGTTAGAACTAATTCCTATGAAACATATCGGAGGAGTTTGAACTAGCTCCTCTGATATGTTTTGAAGGGATTTGAACTAACTCCTCCGACACATATCAGAGGAGTTTGAACTAACTCCTCCGATATGTTTCAAAGGATATTTCAACAACTATCGAAGGATTTCATGGAAACTCTTCCTTCAATTTTGGAATATAAAGTCAGAAAAATTTCTAAGTGTCCCTTCACTAACAAGAAACAACAAGAGTTTGAGTTCAAAAGACCATAACTCTCTCATACGACATCTGATTGACGTGTCGTTTTTTGCAACACGGAGGGAACATAGAGATGTTTTTATTGAGATAACTGAACATGTTATTCAATCATTTTAATGGATCTATTTTTTAAATTATGGGAATGGTTAAAGAGGTTTTCTTAGCGAGAAATCCTTGGAAATCATTTTGGAACTTCCAGACCTCAAATTTCGATTCTGTCAGTTATGTTGGAATATTAATCACATAATTTATACAACTAGCCTATTTAGGGACTGACAATTCCACTTTGGCCAGTACCAAAAATTTTGAGCAAGGACATGTTTAAATAAAGGTTTGGACCCTATCCTTGCTATTGCTTCACCAGAATTCGATTCCATAAGTTCATGTGTCATCTATGTTATATAGGCTCTTATTTCATCCATTGACACCGAGGTGATGTGTCAGTAACATAGAATTATAAAAAAAAAAATACATTTGAGGTGCTTAACATAGTTTCAGAGCTGAGGTGACATGTTTTCCTTCAAGATGCATTTAATATCCAACAAAATACCTACATATGCTTCAGTTAACCTATATGATTATATACGACACTTCTATGCTCATGGTTAGTCATAAAATCAAGAGGTGAAAATAAAAAAAGATGATGCAGTACGTGAATGAGAGATACTAGAGACACATACAAAATTGATTATGAATGCAGTCTGAAGTGGATCACGTGAGATAGGAAAACATAGACCAACTATCTAGATTGAAATGGAGAGTTTGGTCATTGAGAATCTAAGGGGATTGACTGATGAGTGCAACAATAAGGGATCCGAGCTAAGAGGGGAATGAGATAGGAATCAAGATGAAAGTGGGATACACTGACCTGGTCTTTGTTAGTGAGAGGGAGAATATTTTCATCAATGTGCTCAATGACAAAGAGGGGTTGACATCCTTCCATTGACACATCGACTAAAGGAGATGTAAACTTTTCAACAGGTAATGCATTGAGGACGAAGAGGTGAACCTCATCGATAAGAATTGCAACGAAGTGAAAGGGAGGGAGTTTCACTGTTATGTGATGCATCGATGCAAGTTGAAGAAAGTTGGCCGATGGAAGGAGCACATAAGGTGATGATGAATGTACAAATATTATCGATGTGTTGGCGTTGATCACATGTACTTCATAGGAGAGGAATACATGTTTTCATGAAGTTTAGATGAGGTGTACTGTCATGTCAACCAAGTTCAAAGGGAGGTGGCTTATGTATTAGAGAAGGAATCATTGGTGCGCCAAAGTGGAGGTGGAAAAAACAATACATGCATTAGTACGCCATGTGTAAACATAGAAAGAAGGGACTCGCCGAAGTGCGGATCGTTGGGTAGAAGTGATCTACGGAGTAACTAGAAATCGTAAGGCGAGGTAGGGTGAGGAGAACTTGGGTGTAGCTATTTTCACGAGGTAGAGAGTGTGAGTGTTTTGGTTGGAAAAATAGAAGGGGGGCCCAATTTCTTGTCTTGGAGAGAGGCTAATACAACAAAATTGGGAGGTTGTTGTGCAGGTACAACACAGTGACATGTTGATGTGACAATGGTAGTCCTAGGTTGATGTCACAATGATAGTGACAGGTTGGTCGATGTATCAGTGACACTAGCAGTGACAGTATCAGTGGTAGCGACAATGAGTCTACACTTATATTTCAGGGAGGTCTAATGAGATAAGGAAATGGATTTGTAG
Organism: Picea sitchensis; assembly: GCA_010110895.2. Classification (NCBI taxonomy): domain Eukaryota; kingdom Viridiplantae; phylum Streptophyta; class Pinopsida; order Pinales; family Pinaceae; genus Picea; species Picea sitchensis. The sequence goes on from SNQJ01S0014198.1 coordinate 137,073, forward strand.
CCTCATTCCAATTGGTGTCGAAGAACTCAAGGAGTTGGAGCTTCCTTTAGGTTGGAGATTGTAAATCAGGGGGTCATAGCCTCCTTTCGGTTAGTGCTGGAGAATTCAGGGATTTGGATCTTCCTTTAGGTTGGTGCCTACAAATCAGGGGGTTGGTGCCTCCTTCTAGTTGGTGTTAGAGAATTGGGAACTTGGTTCTTCCTATGAATGTATTATTGATATATATAAGAAAGACTTATGTGGTTTTCTCCCATTTTGGTTTCCACGTAAATTCAAGTACAGTGTATCTGTGGTTGTTTGTCATGCATTAGTGAATGATACTATTTATGATGAAATGATATACTGAATGCATAAGAGATAAATATTGAATATTGCTAATAAATTTGAAGTTTATATATATTGTGGTTGAAAGTGGTAAAAAGTGCTCATACTGATTCAGCTCCCCCTCTCAATATTCCAACAATTAGTATGATAGCACCTCCTTCAAGAAAACAGTTTAGCCACTAGAAGGTAGATCCTAGATTCCATAGATAATGGAACGTGAGGATTCGTGAAGTGTGTAATAAATGGAGCACCAATATTTGATGGTCAGAATAGTCTAATCTATGAGATATGGAGCAACAAGATGAAATTATTTTTACAGGAACAAGGGTATGATGTTTGAAACTCATTTTTTATAGGATACACTAATTCAAAATAACCGAAGACCGCATCCAAGAAGGAATTGAAGAGAAACAACAAAATAGCAATGGATTTCATCTTGGAAGGATTATCAGATCTAGTAAAAGACAAAGTGGAACAATTTTCATCAGCCAAATAACTTTGGGATAAGATACATAATTTATACCTTAAGTAATCACATTCTATCACAGAGCCAGAGCATGCTAATCATAATAAAGAATAATTTGAAGTAGAATGAGAAGAAATATGCTCTTCATGTCAGACAAATTAAGAAGAAGAAGATTGTGAAAAAGGCATAGTAAATCTTGAAGCATAATTAATCAGTTCTTTAGACAATCTAACGAAAGAAATAAGGAAGAAAAAGTCACTCAAGGAAGAATTGATCGAGATAAATAAGGGTTCTCAAAATACCAACTCTGAAGAAGTCCAACAAATGATTACAAACCTAAAAGATCAAATAAAAGAAGCCAAAAGTATTGAAGAAGCATGCAATAATAAGTCAGAAGAACAACAGTTTTTGGAAGCCAAAATAATAGCACAAATATAGGAAGTAGAAAAGAGAGAAAATATTTTGACTAGCCATCTCAAGGAAAGATCTGAGGACTTAAATAAGCTTGAAGATAGGTTAACATTGTGTGCAATTGAGTATCAGAGTCATGGACAATTTCATGATATATGAACAAACATGGATTCATGAGACATTTAATAAAGAGTACAAAGAAGACGCATAATAGTGGATGAAAGCATATTAACAATTGGAATCAGTGGAATCATTGACATATGTAATTAGTTAGTTAGAGGAAGGAAATTAGGGAAAGACACAACACAACGAGGGAAGATAAACCGTAAGCAGAAGCTATATCATCAGAAGGAATTTGTTTAATGACATCGTCCAAAACACCAACTCTGAAGAAGTCCAACAAATGATTACAAACCTAAAAGTTAAAATAAAATAATCCAAAAGGATTGAAGAAGCATGCAATAATAAGTCATAAGAACAACAATTTTTGGAAGCTGAAATAATARCACAAAGAAAGGAAACAAAAAAGAGAGAAAATATTTTGACTAGCCATCTCAAGGAAAGATCTGAGGACTTAAATAAGCTTGAAGATAGGTTAACATTGTGTGAAATTGAGTATCAGAGTCATGGACAATTTCATGATATATGAACAAACATGGATTCATGAGACATTTAATAAAGAGTACAGAGAAGACACATAATAGTGGATGAAAGCATATTAACAATTGGAATCAGTGGAATCATTGACATATGTAATTAGTTAGTTAGAGGAAGGAAAATAGGGAAATACACAACATAACAGGGGAAGATAAACCGCAAGCAGAAGCTATATCATCAAAATGAATTTTTTTAATGGCATCGTCATTGATATCTAAGCTATGAACTTGATAAGCCATGAAGACTTGAAGAAAAATAACTTTGAATGCATTTTATATATGTCAATGAATTACACGAGGAATCACCAATGGACAAGAAACATTGGAAGAGAGAAAAGGAAGTATATACAAAAATACCCACATTGATCTACATGGCATCTTGTAGAGAAGTCAAGGGGAGAGAAAGTGTTAGAGAGAGAGACCAAATTAGTAGCATGAATATAGGGGGGGGCATATTGACAGGGGGAGTTACCTTTTTTTTCCCTATGATGTCAAAGAGGAAGAAAGAGAAAGATTAGAAGAGAAATATCAGAAGCATGAAGACAGGGGGAGAAACCCCAAAGGAAGATACCCTTTTCCATTGATTTCAATTGGGGAGAGAAACATGAGGAGAGAAACACGAGGAAATAAAGATCAAGAGCATTGATCAAAAGTGGATTAAGAGTGTTGGAGTATGAGCGTTGCTGATATGGATTTAGGAGTGGAACGAACTGATTAATAGACTGAATAAAATAAACACGGAGATATGAAGAACAACACAGATATACAGTGAACAATATCTTCTATTGAATAAATGAAATAGGATGAAACTGTAAAACTGCAGAACTGAAACACTTGCTTGAATGGTGGTAGCTATCTTTGAGAAGAGATGTGGCTACTACACACATCTGTCTGAGAAAAATGATTACAATGAGGCTCCAGAGGCCTTTTTGATATTACTCATGAATTCCAAAACCCTAGACATCCAAAAACCTAACCCTAGGAGGTGAAATTCCAAAACTCATGTGGGCCCCTATGGGTAAGTTGGTACCTCAACTTCCCGAGGTCGTAACATTTTCATACAACCTCCATTTTAGGTGTGTGATATCTCGTTGGAAAGGTATTTCAGAGAAATACACATTACGCCGTCAAACTTTGACTTCGTCTACATTTTGACTGAGCAAGCCAAAAAAACACTGTATAGGGCTCCAAAACGGCCCTGGAAGTACAACAAGATGTGATGACATGAAAATATATAAAATAAGTTAGTTGTATTAGGTGAGAGGCCACCAGTATCCACCTGGAATATGTGTAGGGATTTAGACAACCCCAAAAGTGTAGAACCCACAATTACAAAGAAGTACAGAAGAACATGTTGAACTAAAAATGGACAGGAGGAGCCAATTGGAATAGGTGGGTGGCCACCAATATACACTTGGATCAATCCTCCCCCTTAGGAAGAAATGGTCTCCATTGCATTGAGTTCCCCATCATGTGAGGAAAATTTTGCTGGATTTGACCTCGAGTGAGCCACTTGCGTTGGTGTAGGAGTTACCCTACCTTGACAACCTGATAAAGATGGATCCTCTGTTGGCGAGTGCCCTTGACTTGTGTGTCCACTATATGATCAGTGGATGCTTGTGCCATGTAGTCATGTTTGAGCTCTGTTGGTGTCAGTTGTTCTACGATCTGTGAGGTGTCCAATAATGGTGGAATATATGGCCAGAGGAGGTCCACATTGAACACTAGGTGAAGACCAAGGAATGGTGGAGTTTTGAGTTCAAAAGAATTCCTACCCACAACCTTGGTGATAGTGTAAGGCCCATAGCGAAGTGGGCGGAGCTTCTGATGGGGCCTTGTGAGAAATTCCTTCTGCAAATGTAACTAGACTTTGTCTCCAACCTAAAATTGGTGTGGTACCCTGTGTTGATCATGGAGCTACTTGTACTTAGCATTGAATTTATGAAAAATATTCTGGACCTGTTGGCGGATGTGCTGAATCCACTCAATGAATCTGGTGGCTTTGTTGGTCTTAGACTGAACATGGGAAGAGTTTGTCTCTGTGGTGGCAAGAGGTAGTGCAAAATCAATGGGACCCAAGGGTTGGAATCCCAACCCCACCTGAAATGGGCTATGGCTGGTGGAGCTATGGAGATTCATTGTAATATCCTCAGGTAGAATCCCAATTGTAAATGTAACAATGTACTTAAGCTGGTGATCTGTTTGATATATTTTTGGCTTGCATTTTCCATGGTGTAGTGAACGCATGTACTGCGTAGTAAAATGACGCACATCCCATGATACCATGCACAACAACTTGAGTGTGCACGATTGTGAGGCTAGAGAGCCTTTGTGTATATGCTATGTTTTATAGGCTGGTGAGCCAGTGGTTATAAACTATGATTCTTATATTTTGATTAGGTTGGAGAGCCTAGATGTTAAAGGCCAATGTGTCTGTTTTTGTACATGTCTCATAATTAATATAAATACATCATTGCGTGCAGATTGACCACGATAAAAGAGATGGGGGATTATACTCCACTAGTTAGGGAAAGGGAGGGCCAAAATTTAGGAAAAGGGGCTAAGCTAGGGAGCTTGAACCAAAAATGGAATATTATATTAATATTTCCTGAAGTATAAAAGTATGGATAATTATTTTATCCTAAGTTTCAAAGTTGGGGACAAGTGGGCCAAAGTAGCTCCCAACATGACAAGTGTCATGTTGGGGACATGCATACATATTCATGTTGTGACTTAGTTCTTTTGGGGACACTCTTCCATCATCTTTTCCTTCATTTAGACCATTGATTCCTTTGATCATTCAACCATGATGTCATGACCATTTTTCACTCACGCAGTCAGTTATCCTCAATACTTTCTATCATTATACCTGAACTTATTTCCATAGCCATTTTTCCTGTTGGTGCACCTGGTTAACTTTGGAGTGGGATTGAAGAAGTGGGTTGTCAGGCCTGTGGGATATTGAAGAGGTGGGTTGTCAGGCCCGTGAGAAATTCTCTGAGTGAGATAATTGTCAGCACCTTCGAGATCGATTTCCTAAAGGTGCTAAATTGCAACTACAGTGATCTGAGACTTCCGGTACAGCCTGTTGTTGAAGCCATGGAAGGAAAGTGGGGCAACTAAAGGACTGTTGAGCAGAGAAGGGGCACACTTCCTTGGGTGGGACAGGCATGTGGGGAATGAGAGGTTGTAGGTTGTTAGTTGAGTGAGCACCCGAGATAGATTCTTTCCTGTTTTCCATGAGCCATTAGCCTAGTTAGGAACGCTTTACCCGGGTAGAGTTAGTCCCAGCTTGGGGGTGACTCACTGTTGAGAGTGATAAACAGTGTAGTCTAAGGCTGGGAGGTTCATGGAAGGTCTGCACACAGTTGGTGATATTCTTACCAAGATAAGTGCCAATTGTGTTATAAATTTACAAGTTGCATTGTTATTTTATGGATTTATCTTGTGTATGATTTATAATTGTGTTTATATTTATGGGTATTTCCTGTATATGTTGTATGTATGCGTTTACTATTATTCAATATGAATATGTGCATTTACAGATGTATTTGACTGTTTACGTTATATATAAATGCTTCCACAAGAATTTTGTATGTATATATTGTTATTGCATGCAGATAGAAAATTATATGTGGCATATCTTAGTTGGATATTGGGTATGTTACATTATGTTCTCCAGAGAGAACGAAAGAGTTCTCTGGCGTAGCGTGTCCTGGCATGGATAGTCGGGAATGTTACAAAACGGTTTTCAGAGCTAAATTAAGTGGTCTGAGTAGTGGCATTGCCTGACCTGTTGGTGGTCGGGGACATTACAATATGGTATCAGAGCTTCAGTTTTCAACACTGAGCCTGGATGGGCAGAGCAATTTAAGTTGAAGCAAAATTTCACAGAAGATTTATTTCGAAGCGGCCAGATTTCGAATTATGGAACGTCCATGGTAAAAAGTAACAACAATTGTGCGGAATTGGGAAATAGCCGCAATTTCTGTTGTTAAATTCATGGGAAAATTGGGAAAAAGCCGCAATTTCTGTTGTTAAATTCATGGGAAAATTGGGAAATTCGTCCATGTGGTGATATATTATCTATTTAATATATGTTCTAGCAAATTCAGACCTAGAGTTGGTCGAATTTGAAGTCACAAGGAAGCCATGTTAGTTGGAGCGAGTTTTGTAATTAAAATTTTCAATTCGTGAATTGATTTTGGGTGAATTCGTTCCAGAAATGTCAACCCACAACGATTTGTTGTTGCAAAGGTTGAATTGGTATTATCGGGGTGAAATTGAATGAATTTCGTGGTTGCAGAATATCTATGGTAAATTGGGGAAAAAGTTAGGAAAAATCCCCAATTTCTGCAGCGGAATTCACGAGGAATCGATGCGCATAAAGGTAACTGTGCATAGGTGGGTGCACTAAAAATGTAGGATGTGTAGTAAAAGGATTATGATATGTGAAAATTGGGTACCACGCAGACAAATGTTGGTGTGTTGGTACGCGCGCTAAATTTTGGCACCGCGCGGAAATATGTTAGTGTGCGGGTGTGTGTGCTAAATTTGGCATTGCACAGTGTGCATACGTATAAGAAGTGTGTGTGGTGTGGACATTCATAATAATGACGTGCATGATGTGTGTAGTATTGGCATAGTGCAGAGGATTTTGGTTTGTGCATGTGCAATATGAGTATAATCTTGTCATGCGACAACTTAGTTAATGGTGCACGCAGAGTATTGGTGCGCGGTGGGGGCGTACTAAAATCTGGCATGGTGCAGTGCATAGAGTAAAATGCACACAGGATATTATTGCACGATACAAAAACTGCGCGCAACAAGTATTGCACAGTGGATTTTGGCATGCGACACAAAAGTAGTATGCGCAAGTTATTGGCAAGACAGAGAAGTGATACAACATGGTTTTAAAGTGCGCAAAGCATGATTTACCTTGTGTTGTTGGTGTGCGTTGTGAATATGGGTTCACTGGTTGATATATGTGCGTGTGAATTTGTTTGAAGGGCAAATAACATAAAAAAAACAATGATTTTCTGTGATGTTTTATATCATTTGAATGCCATCTTTTACAGTGCGTTTTTAAAGGCCTTAAGAGCGTTTTGAGCAATTCAAAAACCACGAGACAAAGGTGTACCAAAGGTACACTCTGTCTCTGCAACTCAAATAAAAGATCTCAGAGAGAGCTTTCTAATGGTGTAAATTGTTCGTCAAACAAAGCTTTTATGAGAATGTTACAACACAAACAATGGAGGGTAAATATTAAGACCCATCTAACGTCAAAGAGCCATAACTCTCTACTCCAGAATCAGATCGAGGCACAGGAGAAACCAATGGAAATATATTGAACCATAGAAGATATTCCAAGATCTAAATTAAATTTCTGGGCATGTTAAAGGTGTTTAATATGGAAAATAAGGTACCTATAACATATCAATTACAGTATGGTATTTTGGCCTAGAACTTCAGTGGGTTATAACTAGCAGCCCAAAACCCAGAATGAGGTGAAACTTGGATAGAGTGTCCATAAAATGTATATTAAGAAACCCAATTGAGCTCCCACGAAAATTCCAAAGGAGTAGGTGAAAAAATGCATATTACAGCGCAGAGTCGTGCAAGTTGAAGAATGAACCAAAAAAAAAAGTTATTGGACAATTTTCAATCAGCCATAGCTTTCTGCTCAAGACTCAGAATTGAGCATGGGAGTAGGCGTTGGAAAGGTATTGAATAGTGGAATCTAAATATACACCCAGAAAATTGATCAAGGAATTCAAATTTCTAGGAAATAAGAAGAAATAATTCTGATATGTATTATTGAACCAGAATGGTTCATATTTTCATAAAATTGTTGAGTAGTTAACCTGACAAAGTTTAGTTAAAATTAAGCAGAGGTACTCAGGGAAAGAGTGCTATGAAAAAATATTTCAGAACATGATCATAAGACAAGACTACAAATGGTTAAGGTATGAATCTTGGCGCAGCCATAAAGTCTTTGGAAGCCACTACAGGAAGTCCTCTCATGTTAGTCAAGTATTCAATGGAATCTGGGCAGAGGAATAGATCATGTAGTGGATGAATTAGTGAACACTCCCAAAGAAATCAATATACAAGTTAAGAAATGCATTGGAGGAGGATCTATTATAAAAGGAATTGACTATCATAATGATAGTAATCAGATAAAGAAAGAGGCTTAATGCATATATGGATAAAGAGTGCATCGTATCCATGGTTAGTTATGAAATTTTAGAGTAATTTTTTGCTTATGTTTATCAGAGTGCACGGTGGAAGCATGGAATGGAGGGTATCATTATGGCATGATAGAAGTGGATTGTGCAAGGCAGGTTAAAATCAGATTGGTCAAGACAAGGAAACGTAATAGTCAGCAAGAAAATCCAAGTGCTGATATGATCAGATAAGGAAAGGGTAAATCAAGTACCTCAAGAAGGAAGTGTTGAGATTTGGTAGCTTGGAGGTACTTCTACATTGGCAGCGCTCAACATGCGGAAGTGACCAAGCAAATATTTTCCTAGTAACTTTATAATGTGTTTTTTTATAAAGTGATTTTATAAATTTGAGTCTTTTAATTTCAAAATGTAAAAGTGACTTTATGATGTTATGGTTCACTTTATTAATTAAAGTGATCTCAACGAATGATTAAGTCGTGACCATTGATCTCAAGGGTAAGTGAAGAGTCACTTAAGGGAGCTCAAGGGTTAGAGGAGTTACAATTCGAAATTGTTTAAAGGCAGCTCATTAGGAGAAGGAGGGCGCACTTTTGAGGAGCTAGAGGGAAGGTGAAGGGGCATGCATCCCAAGGAGGAGTGTATGCTTGAGGAAGAGCTACAACAAGGAGGGTTTGGCATGCATCCCAAGGAGTGGTATTGGCATGCATCCCTAGAAGCATAGCGGCATTTATTGCAGTCCATACAACAACAATAAAGGAGGTCATACAGCTATGTAAGATGGCCATACAGTAAAGGGAGAGAATAGAAATTGAGGCTATAAGTTTATAGCAGATTGGCACAGATTTCTATGCATATTTGTTGAGTTTTTAATGCTGCTCTGTACAGTTCCTTTTTGGCATATTTTTCTATGTAGATTTATGACTGTTTTTTAAGATTTACTGGTTGTCCTGGGCTGTACAGTTCATACAACCGTGGTTGTCTTTGTTAGCTACAGTCTGAGACTATTTGTATACTGCAGAATTTTGCTAAAAGAAGTGAATGTCTGTGTTTTAATGATGATGCAGTTTGTTGATGTAATAGTTCTGAATTTCCTTGAGCTGAATAAAACATTCTTTCTCCTCAAATCTGTCCTATTTTCTGTGTAATTTCTTCAAGTGTTTATGCACAGATTTTTGTGCCAAATGAGGGTTACATCCTGCTGATATATGAGATATTTCCGCTGCTATTTTATTTTAGAACTAGTCTATTAGTGTTTCTGTTCATAAAGAACAGTTGTATGGTTGTTGTATCTTTATAGGAGGCTGTAATCTAATGTAGACTATGTGTATGCTAAAATGAGATGTATTTTCAACATGGTATCAGAGCTTGTGCTTTGAAGTTCAGTGGGAAACATTTTGGCACTTGGGATAGCAAGTGATTTGCTGTTATATTTTCTTGACCGGGTTGAGGTCAGTTTTCCTCGATCTTATAGAGATAGACTCAAACTATAGTGTGAATTGTGGAGCCAGCCCACAACATGCAGTAAAGGGGGTTGGAAGGATGATATTCCAACTAGAGTCAGGAGGTCTTCTGGAGGTTGGTGAGGTGTTATATGTTCTAGATTTGACAATTAATTTGCTCTCAGTGTCAGCTTTGGATGAGAGTGGTTTTGGAGTTGTTTTCAACAATGGACATGTGTTTTTGTATCCTGTGGGAGCAATTGTTGACAAAGCAGAAATGATTGGTGTTAGGTATGAGAGGTTCTACAGGTTGTTGGTTAGACCTGTATTTTAGTCCAGTGGATTTCTGGACTCAGATTATGTGTTGGAGAGTTAGCAGGTAGCACGAGAGAGAGAGAGTTGATACATGGCACTCAGTCTTCTTCCAGGACTCTCAAGGGACTCAACAGGCATGAGTCAACACAGTTGGATGCTCAGGAGAGTGTGCAGTCTCCTAGGAGCATGTCTTCAGTTCATGATACAACGGAGGTAGTAGCAGAGGCTTCCAGTGTAGTAGGAATAGTGGCTTCATGTTTAGAGGGAGTAGCTATGGCAGCTGATGAGATGGAGAGAGATTCTGGTCGTGATACCAGAAGTACCTCTCTCGCTCAGAGGGAGTGTTGAGATTTGGTAGCTTGGAGGTACTTCTGCATTGGCAACGCTCAGCATGCGGAAGTGACCAAGAAAATATTTTCCTTGTAACTTTATAATGTGTTTTTTTATAAAGTGACTTTATAAAGTGATTTTATAAAGTTGAGTCTTTTAATTTCGAAATGTAAAAGTGACTTTATGATGTTATGGTTCACTTTATTAATTAAAGTGATCTCAACGAATGATTAAGTCATGACCGTTGATCTCAAGGGTAAGTGAAGAGTCACTTAAGGGAGCTCAAGGGTTACAGGAGTTACAATTCGAAATTGTTTAAAGGAATCTCATTAGAAGAAGGAGGGCACACTTTTGAGGAGAGCTAGAGGGAAGGTGAAGGGGCATGCATCCCAAGGAGGAGTGTATGCTTGAGGAAGAGCTACAACAAGGAGGGTTTGGCACGCATCCCAAGGAGTGGGATTGGCATGCATCCCTAGAAGCATAGCAACATTTATTGCAATCCGTAAAACAATGATAAAGGAGGCCATACAACTGTGTAAGCTGGCCATATAGTAAAGGGAGAGCACAGAAATTGAGGCTGTAAGTTTACAGCAGATTGGCATGGATTTCTATGCATATTTGCTGAGTTTTTAATGTTGTTCCGTACAGTCCCTTTTTGGCATATTTTTCTATGCAGATTTATGACTGTTTCTGAAGATTTATTGGTTGTCCTGGGCTATATAGGCCATACAGCCATGGTTGTATTTGTTAGCTACAGTCTAGGACTATTTGTATACTGCAGAATTTTGCTAAAAGAAGTGAATGTTTGTGTTTTAATGTTGATGCAGTTTGCTGATGTAATAGTTCTAAATTTCCTTGAGCTGAATAAAACATTCTTTCTCCTCAAATCTATCCTATTTTCTGTGTAATTTATTCAAGTGTTTATGCATAGATTTTTGTGCCAAATGAGGGTTACATCCTGCTGATATATGAGTTATTTCCGTTGCTATTTTATTTCAGAACTAATCTATTAGTGTTTCTGTTCATAAAGAATAGTTGTATGGCTGTTGTATCTTTATAGGAGGCTGAAATCTAATGTAGACTATGTGTATGCTGAAATGAGATGTATTTTCAATAGGAAGTTGATGTTAACTGTCCAAGGTTACTCAGAAAACATGACTGGAAATATAATTGGGTCATGTAGGAGTTGGATCATGGGGATCCGAATAATAGTGGGATGCTGAAAAATTAATATCAACATAATATGTAGTTGCAAGTCCATGAACATCCCAGAATAATGGAAGAACAATTCATGGGGTAGATATCAAGCAAATGGGAATGCATGAAAACACTCCAAGAGGGAAAGCAAGAATAGTAGTAGAGATTATTGATGCATTCCAAAATTATTGAAAATATTTCCACAATAACATGAAGATGTCAAAGCCAAGAAAGACTTAAAGGTGAATGAATCTCTGTAGAGAGTCAGTAAAGAACCATGAAGAAGAAAATGGTTCTATGCATGGTTTTGAATGAAAAATAGATGGTGCCTAAGAAGAATCCATCTCAAATGGCATGGAGCCATGAGTGACATTTCCAGGGGGTGGAAGTAACACTTGAAATTATGTTAGTAAATTAAAAGCAACATTAAGTGCTTTTACTTAATTCTATGTAGCCAGGGAAGGACGCAGATGCACATCCTTAGAGCATGCTAAGAGAATTGGCTATGCAAGCCAAGTTTGAGGCTAGTTGTCAAGGAGTAGAGAAGAATGCAAGAAAAATCAAATATTAAATTATTCATTCAAGGAAGAGCTAAAGTAGTTCAGTCCGAAAAATAAATGGATGTTGAATATCCAAAGTCTATAAGACAACATGATGGGAATTATAATTCATCCAAGTATGAGTTGGGATAGATGGATCCAGGAAGTAAATAAAAGATGAAGGTTAATATCAGTTTAGTATTTGGATGGAAAATCAAAGGAAGCCAAGAGTGTTTTGGCTAGAAAGTGCTCAGATCATAAATATTCATGCACGGTAATTACAGTGAAGAGCACTTGAAGGTTCAGGAATCCAGAAGAATGGAAGACTTCTGGGATAAACAAGGAAACATGATACAAGAATAAAGAAGTTGTTGCAATTACTGTAGCAACAAGTATTTTATGGTTGGTTGGGATAGCCATAAGGTGAGAGTGCTTGCATGTTTGCAAGTGTTGCTGATAATGTTGCTGCACATGGAAGGAAACAACAGAAAGTTGGAATGTTGAATTATAAGGCTAATAAAGAGGCATAAGAGCTTCTATTGTCATCAACTAATTAGGTAGCATTAAAATTGTTTAATGCCAACCATGTAGGTAAGTATTTCTTTTTGAAGTTATATTGCATAATTTCCGAAGGGAAATTCAGGTAAGGATTTCCCCAAATTGAAGTTTATAATACACTGTATGGTATTGTTTAAGTGCATTGATAGGATTAAGTTACTAGTAAGTGTGGTAAAGGCTACAGGCATGTTATATTTATCAAAGATTTTATCTTTTGAATGCACACACTGACATAGTAGCATGTCATGTTAATTTGGTTTTGAGGCAATAACTAGAGAAAATAAAAGACAATAACTTGTTATAGGAATGATGCTAAGAAAGCTAGTCATGTATGAGACCAGGACATGGTTCGATATGGCAAGGTATGGTTATAGAAAGGTTATGTGCCACACAAATACCCAATGATCTTCCTACCTTTAAATAAAACTTGGACTACAACCTTTTTGCTAACACTAATAAACACTACAGAATTGTATTCTTGGTGTAGTGTTCGGGTCGAAAAGGAAGGCATCCAAGTAATTGTGAAGACAATGGGAAGTGTGTGGAGATGTGTCAAGACATTGGCCAGATTTCCAATTTATGGATGGTGAGATGCATGACTTAGATAAAGATCATTCTGAAAATCAATGCAAGGGTGCATTGAATAAATAAGCATTGAGAGTTGCACTCATGCCTGGTAAGTGGCAGAGTTGCACTCATACATGATGGAATTGTATACTTAAATGCATTTTGCTGAATGCATTTTGTGAGTGCATGTATA
>SNQJ01S0014198.1:150265-169502 GCA_010110895.2 Picea sitchensis
TTAAAAATCGCCAAAATTTTATAAAAACTATATAAAATCCTTAGAAATTTGAATATTTTTACAAAAATATCACCAATCATTTATAGTTGGCATATGAAGGATTAGTAAGATTCACCAAGGTTTCTACATTTTAAAATAAATTTTCATCCTTAAAATCATCCCTACCTAAACCTATTTCCATATCCATTTTTCCTGTTGGTGCACTTGGTTAACTTTGGAGTGGGATTGAAGAAGTGGGTTGTCAGGCCCATGGGATATTGAAGAAGTGGGTTGTCAGGCTCGTGAGCAATTCTTTGAGTGAGAGAATTGATGGGGATCGATTTCCTGAAGGTGCTAAACTATAGCTACAGTGCTTTGAGACTTCCGGTCCGGCCTGTTGCTGAAGCCCTGGAAGGGAAGTGGGGCAGCCGAAGGACTATTGAGCAGAGAAGGGGCACACATCCTTGGGTGAGACAAGCATGTGGGGAATGAGAGGTTGTAGGTTGTTAGTTGAGTGAGCACCTGAGACAGAGTCTTTCTTGTTTTCCATGAGCCACTAGCCTGGTTAGGAACCCTTTACCCGGGTGGAGTTTAGTCCCAGCTCGGGGGTGATCACTCACTGTTGAGAGTGATGAACAATGTAGTATAAGGCTGGGAGGTTCATGGAAGGTCTACACGCAGTTGGTGACATTCTTACCAAGATAAGTGCCAATTGTGTGATAAATTTACATGTTGCATTGTTATTTTATGGATTTATCCTCTGTATGATTTATAATTGTGTTTATATTTATGGGTATTTCCTGTATATGCTGTATGTATGAGTTTACTATTATTCAATATGAATCTATGCATTTACAGATGTATTTGACTATTTACGTTATATATAAATGCTTTCGCAAGAATTCTGTATGTATATATTGTTATTGCATGCAGAAAGAAAATTGTATGTGGCATAGCTCAGTTGGATATTGGGTATGTTACATTATGTTCTCCAGAGAGAATGGAAGAGTTCTCTAGTGTAGCGTGTCCCAGCATGGATAGTTGGGAACGTTACAAAATGGTTTTCAGAGCTAAGTTATGTGGTCTGAGTAGTGGCATTGCCTAGCCTGTTGGTGGCCGAGGACGTTACAGTCGTGTTGTAAATGTGTTGAACATATGGGAGACTGTCATCCCATGTACTTGGATACTTAGATTTGTACATGCGTAGGATGTTCACAATCATATGATTGACAACTTCTATTTGGCCATCTGTTTGGGGGTGGAAATCAGTGGATTTAGTGAGCTTGGTATCCAAAAATGACCAAACACTCAACCAAAATGTGTTGAGAAACCTGTTGTCTTGGTCGAAGATGATGGTCTGTGGTATCCTAAAATGGACCCACACTCGTTCGAAGAAGAGCTTGGCAGTATCTGTCGTTGTGATATTCTTCTTACAGGCTGTGAGGATGGCCATATTCGAAAACTAATCAATGACCGGAAATACACAGTCATTGCCTTTCTTGGTGGATGGAAGGCCAGAAATGTAATCCATTGAGATGGATTCCCAAGGCTTCTCGGGAGTAGGAAGAGGGGTGTATAAGACTTTCTTCTTGATGGTTGGCTTGGGAATGGCATAGGCAATGCAAGATATGTTATACTTGCTGATATCCTGTCGAAGTTTTGGACAATAAAAATGTTTTTGAAGAATGACCATAGTTTTCTCCATGTGAAAATGTCTTTCCATCCGACTGTAGTGGGATTGCTAAATCCACTTTGCACGCTTTCTTGTAGGAACACAGAGATGGCCTAGATGGCATAATAGATTGTCTTGAATGTGAAAATCGGTAACATTCATGCCTGTACCTAAGAGATGATTGGTGGTGGTGAAGTCTGGATCTTGTTGATAAAGTTGGGGCCAATCAGATGCCTCATGTCCACATGAATGGAGCACAGTGGTGAGTGTATCCATGGGAGGTCGAATGAGTAAGTCAACGACACGATTTGATATCTTGGTCTTATGCTTGATGTTGAGATGGAACTGATGCAGGTAGGTGGACCACTTTTGATGGTGGTCATTCTGTAATTTCCCCTGTGTCTATATGAATTGCAAAGGCTTGTGATCAATGTGGATGATTGTCTCCTTTCCCAAAATGTAATGTTTTCGTTGACGACAGGATTGTACAATGGAATACATTTCCTTGTCATAGGTGGGGTAAAACTGGATAGTATTTGAGAGTGTCTCACTATGGTATGCCACCAAATGACCATGTTGAGTGAGAACTGCACCTACAACATAGTCAGATGCATCGATTTCAATATCAAACAATTGTTGTAGATCGGGCAAGGAGAGTACTGGAGCTAATCACAAGCGATGCTTCAGATCATCGAATGCTCATTGTTCTTCCTTCCCCCACATGAAATTTCCCTGCCACTGCCCTTGGTCACCTAGCTGAGGGCCCATGCAATATGGGAGAATCCCAACACGAACAGTCGGTAGAAGTTGGCCAGTCCAAAGAAGCTATGAAGCTTAGTTAGTGTGGTCGGCGCTGGCCAGTCACAGATGACTTGGATATTAGATGGATCAACATGTACCCCATGCTCATCAACAATGTAGCCCAATTATTATACCCTGTTCATGCAAAAAGATCATTTTTCCAGGTTGGCATATAGCTTGTGCTACTGTAGAGTGGTCAAAACCTATTGAATATGCCACATGTACTCCTCCCAAGTTCTGCTGAAGATGAGGATGTCATCCAAATATACCACCACAAAAGCGTTGGTGAAGGGTCTCAATACATCATCCATCAACCTCATGAAAGTTGTTGGTGCATTTTTTAAGACAATGGGCATGACCAACCATTCAAATAGACCTTCTTTAGATTTGAAGGTTGTATTCCATACATCAGTTGGTTCGATGGGAACTTGGTGGTAGCCAGAATTTAGGTCAATCTTGCTGAAGAGATTTTCCCCCTTGAGTTGGTCAAGAAGGTCATAAATCATGGGAATTCGGTATCGATTCTTGATTGTGATTTTGTTTAAGGCTATGTAATCAATGCATAGTCACCAAGTCTCGTCCTTCTTTTGCACCAACAGAATCAGGCTTCCGCAAGGGGAGGAGCTGGGTATGATGTGCCCCTTTTGAAGAAGCTCTTGGATTTGATGCCTAATTTCAATATTTTCCATCAGCGAGCGATGATATACTGGTCCATTAGGTAGAGGTGCATCGAGGGTCAAATAAATTGGATGCTTGACTTGGCAGTGCATCGGTACCCTAGTGGGTGAGGAGAAGATGTCTCTGTATTCTACCACGATCTCGTCCACTTGCTTCTTATGCAAAGAGAGGCTCTATGTAGAGGCCAAAGATGTAGTGGTGACCTTCTGCTTACTGTGAGCATGGATCACAAAGAAGACAAACTTCTCGATCTGTGAAATGACCTTACTACATTTCTTAGCAAAGATTAAAGAATTAGCAGTAGGTGGCGCTAATTCTGGTATCATGTGCAATTGTCTACCCAAATTAATAATAACATTGTGATTTCTAGACTCATACACAACATGATGCTTCCACAAATATGTTTAATAACATCACAAACTTCAAGGGGAGAAATATCACACAATACCTCATCTTTGAAAGGCTTGATGTCGTAGGGTAGATGACACTATTGACTGACACAAAGATCTCTCCCTTGGCGAAACCAGTCAATGGTGTAGGGTTGCGGGTGCAGTGTCATCGACAGGTCCAACCGCTTGACGACCTCTGCTGAGATTAGGTTCTTTTGACTACCACTATAGACAATGAAATGAAGCGGAGCCCCCTTTACCCACATCTGTGAGTGAAAGAGGTGTTACCCTTCCTCAGGTTCTTCTGATTTGCTTGGCCAAGATTTTGTGGTAGAGACAGTGGAACTGGATTGAACATCGATAATCCACTTCCTTCCTTCTGTATTTGATTTGGAATTAGAATCAACCTCTGACTCGACAACCTTAAGCTCGACCACGAGTGACTGCTTGGAGCAACATTCTTCAGTGTTGTGCCAAGGGATTTTATGGTACTCACACCATTTTCCCATGTCCTTATTCATATTCTCATTTCCCTTCTTGTGTTACAGCTTGGACTGGTTGTCCTGAGAGTGGCCATCTCAGCTCGGTCCCTTGATGTGTGGTTTGGGGTCGTCTTTTCACTAATTTGGCTGTGAGGAGTTTGCAGATCCAAACTCTCACCTCTTCTACTTAAATTTTTGTTTTATCTTCACATCATATCTATAAGCCATGCCCAATGAGGCAATGTGCAGAAAATCCATTTCTTTTTGAATTTTATCTATGCAAACATCCGTAGTATTTGAGCACCAACTGTCTCTCAGAGTCTTTGATACCCAATTTGGTGCACAGGGTATGGAAAATATTGGTGAAATCTGGTACTGTCTAGTCCCTTTATTGACGCAGGGTGGTCCATATGGTGTACTGGTCCTCGTAGATTCCAACAGGGTATTATTGTTCTTTAATGGCATCTCGAAAGGAATCCCATGTAGGGAAAACCACAAATATTGAAGATTCCTCTATGACCCTTTGCTCAGAGTAAGTATCCCACCAGTCCTTAACATGGGGGACAGACTTGAGGAGTGAAAAAGTAATATTTTCCCTATCGAAAAAATTGTGGACTGAAAAATACCCTTCGAGTAGATTTTCCATTTATCTATAGCATCCACATATATCAGTCCTTCAAATAGTGGAATATCAAAATTTACCTGTACCTTGAAGGGGGTTGCATGGCTGCTTGATGAAGATGCTTCTTCTATGGGTAGTCATCGAAGGATCTGTGCAAATTTGTCCATCATTTCGTTCCTTTGTCGTGTGAGGATCTCATGCTCCATCATCTTTATTTTTGTTCCCCATGGGTTGTTGTCGATCTTGGCGTGACCAATCTTGAAATGGCTCGATTGGTTCCAGTCCCAACTTCTTGTACCAAGATCTTGTCGAGGACATGCATGAAGAAAACTAAATGAAGAGCATCCCACTCTGATACTATTGATCCATATTTAGGAGAGGAACCAACTGATTAATAGAATGAATACAATAAACACAGAGATATGAATAACAACACATATATCCAGTGAACAATATCTTCTATTGAATAAATGAAATAGGTTGAAACTGTAAAATTACAGAATTGAAACACTTGCTCGAATGGTGGTAGCTATCTCTGAGAAGAGATGTGGTTGATACACGCATCTGTTTGATCATAATGATTACAATGAGGCTCCAGAGTCATTTTTGATATTACTCATGAATTCCAAAACCCTAGACATCCAAAAACCTAATCCTAGGAGGTGAAACGCCAAAAGTCATGTCGGCCCTTATGGGTAATTTGGTACCTCAACTTCCCGGGGTCGTAAATTTTGCATACGACCTTCACTTTAGGCATGTGATAGCCTGTTGGAAAGGTATTTAAGAGACATACACATTACAATGTCTACAAGAATCCCAAGAGGTGTGTTCATGAATCCAAAATTTGTTTGAGGAATAAGGACATGAAGGACAATGTAAATACATGTAACACACACATAGATGCATAGTCCTGATCATACTGTTTCCAACGGTAGGTGGAACATCATGTAGTTCATAATGGTTGAGGAGTTATGAGGTCATGAAGTTGGAAGCCCCGAATATGGGTTAAGAAGCCGCTAAATAGTTAAAGGTAATTAATTAAAGGGTAAAGTGGTTGTAACAAGAAAGCATAGGTTTCCCCTAAAGTTAAAGAAAGAAGTTACTTTGAAAAGATATAAATACACTTCAAGAAGCCTCTCATTATTACTTACACAAGTTCATTGAATATCTATATAAGTGAGAAAGTGATTCTTATTTGTGGTAACCAAGGAGATCTGAGGTGAATTTCAGAGGGAAGATGAAGTGAAGAAGGGAAAAATTCCAAGGGAGGATGAAGTCTTGTGATGATGTGTTCAAAGGTATGTTATTTAAAGGTCATCTCACCATTTTCACTATAACATTTTTTATAGGATGATTCAGACAACGAAAATTGGAGGTTGTTTAGAATACATATCAAGGTACATGTGGTAAAAATTTCAGCTACTGGGTCATTTTACTTTTTGTGATACACTCTGTGGAATATAGGGTTTTTTACTAGTCCGGAAATTAGTCTCAAACAAGTGTTCTAGGTAAAACTGTCATAACATCTTCATAGAGAATCCAAATTATATGAGACTAATTGAAGTGGAAATATAAAAATATGTAGTATATTGTGTGAGAGTTTTATAATCAGATATAAAATATTGAGTGCGTGGCATGTTGTGCAAGTTTTATCTCCATAATAGGATAAACTTCAGGAAGGTTTTCCATTTTCGCTATAAATTTTGTTCTAAGAAGTTTCAGACTCTGAAATTTTGAGGACATGGAAGAAAGAGATCAGAGTATCCGTGGTTAAAATTTCATACCTTTATTCATTACATGTGTGGATTTATGCTTGTTTATAGTTAGGGTTTGTGACTAATCCAAAACTAGTGTTGTGAGACTGAGGTAAAGTTTGATGAATATGTTATTCTTTTGTTGTTGAAGCTGAGAAAGAGCTATGGGTCTATAATATTATGTATCAGGTCTACTATAGGATCATAGTTATGATTTACACATGTTATTTAGGGTTATGTTTATGGTACATGCTTGAGACATGTCTCGATGATGATGGTACATGATATGGTAGACCTTTGTGATGATATGATACACTGTTAAAAGTATATCTTGGCTATCTTGGTATCTGGTTTGGTATATGTCATGGTGATGTTATTGTTGATATTATGGCAGCTATGGGAGGTATTTACCTCCACGTGTAAACCTGATGAGAATAGAATATTTGGGGAAGCAAGAAGAAACCCTAATTAGTTGGTTAATAACCCTAGAAGACAAGTCGTCTCAAGAGGATAATTTGTATTAGGTTATTAGCCTCCAAGAGAAGAAGTCAACTAAAGGAAATATTATATACTAAGTAAATTGGCACCCAGAATGAGAAGTTGGCCCAGGTAGTCTGCCAGAATTAGTATAAATATAGGAGGCAAGTCTTCATTCTAGCCAGTATTCTCAGAACTGCAGAAGTAGCACTTGTGCGAACTACAGTTGGCCAGTTTGTGCACAAGTTTGGAGGACAGTTGTCATTGCAGCTGCTGCAGCTAGCATATTTTGGTTTTGGCTTGGAATATCTCTTAGTTAGGGTTTGTAATCTCTAATCAACTCTTGTTACTCTTTTTTGGTGCGTTATCCTTGGAGAAAGGTGCGCTATCTTGTTTGGCTATCTAGCCTAGGGTTTGCTTCCGGAATGATTCTCTATCAAGGTTAAGGTGCTTGGGGGTGGCTTCGGCTTATGGTTGGGTGACAATAGTGATATTGTCAGGTTATGGGCCCACATCTCCTTTATTCAATCTAACCACGTTAAGGGAGCATAGCCATAAGGATACTAAGCTTGTTGAAGAACTGCCGCTAGGGTTTCTAGCAGGAGCAGTTACTAAAGCATTGTGACTAGGGTTACTAGCAGGTGGAGTTGCAGAAACCCTAATCCTCTCGTTGAGCCACCTTAAGTGAAGGGATTGACCTAACTTCTAGATATACTAGTGCGCCCTAACCTAACACATCTCCTGGTACTCTCAGCAAGCTAAGACATCAAGATTGAGTTTTTGGTCAAATCTAGGGTTGACCAAGTCAAAGAAACCATGAATTACTCTATGAAGTCAGTAAAAAAGTTAGATGGGGCTTCTAACTTTAGAGCATGGAAGACAAGGATTGATCTCATCCTTGCCAAGAATAAAGTTTTGTATATTGTGAAAGGAAAGATTGTGGAACCAGAGTTTGAAGAAGGAAAAGAAAAGGAACCGCAAAATGTTGTAGTTATGGAGAAGTTCAAAGACAATGACATCAATTGCATGAGTATCATAGTGGATTCTATAAAAGAACACCTGATGGCCTACATATCCCATCTTGATTCTTCTAAGAAGATGTACGATGCCCTAACAAACCTCTTCTCAGTCAAAAACATTGGACAAGTAATGAGTCTAAAGAATGAGCTCTGTGACATGAAGATGATTGATGATGACAACATAACATCATACTTTGTGAAAATATCTCAGGTAAGAGATCAACTACAAGCTATTGAAGAGATCATTTCAAAGAAGGAACTGATAAATATAGTACTCAATGGTATTCCCAAGACATGGGATGCATTTGCTGCAAGCATGAACGCAAGGAAGGAGTATCCTACATTTGAAGAAATTTGGACTTGCTGTGCACAAGAAGAATCAAGGATCAATGCAAAAGAGAAACCCCAAAAGAAGTACTATGATCAATCCTTCACAGCAAGGTTCAAGGATTTCAGGAATAAAAATAATTTTGGCTCTAGGAAGAAACCAAATCAAGAGAAAGATATGTCAAGAATACAATGCTTCAATTGTCGAAAGTATGGTCACTACAAGAATCATTGTCCCTAGTTAAAGAAAAGGAAGGAAACACATGAAGCATCAGTTGCTGAAGAAAGGGAACCCTCAAAAGAAAACCAAGAAGGACAAAACAAACTTCTTCTTCTAAGACAAGGTAACAATAGGCTTCATAGTTCTTGTATATACCATTTTTTCCGTACATATCTTGCATATCTATTTTCTAGAAGATAATATGTTCAAAGAGAAACTATACCTATGGAAGAACAATAAGATAAGGATTACTATCACAATGACTACAAGCCAAGAAATACACATGAAAGGATGAAGTACATCAACAACCCCTAGTAACAATTCATGTGGAAGACATTGCATAAGTAACAACTGCAATATAAGCCGACATCAAAATCAATATTGAAGAAACCTAGAAGAATTAAAGACAGAAAGAAGTCAACAATCAAGAGGAAATTGGAAAAGGACTTATGACACTTTGCAGAAGGAAATAAGGATGTATACGGAAGCATGGGCCCTCTTAGTTGGAGGGAGTTGATTACAGAATTCCAAAAGAAGAGCATGCATTCATGCATGTAGAAAGGATTAAGAGGGAGATAATCCTAATAGTATGATACTTTGAAGATGATGAAGTATCTATCCATGTTCCCATCAATGGTAGCAACCATGAAAATCAACACATGTTTAGTTTGACTTTAGAAGAAGCCTTCTTTGAAAAGAAGCCTTAAAATATCCCTGGTTGTCCATCCACATCCATGATCCTATGATGAAAGAAAGAAGTTGGAATATTTAGGGCATGGAATCTATAGAAAACTCCATGGACCTAAGAGATAAAGAGAAACATGAGGAAGAACATGAAGATTCCAAGAAATAAAGAAAAGCCAGAACAACTAGTCACTATATCGAGAATCACAAGACTATTAGCCTGATATGAACTCACTAAAAGCAATCAAGCAGTGGAACTAAAAAGTTGTGATGAATAACAGAGTATGGAAGACTTATGAATGAAAGCATTGTGAGATCCAGAACTAGAGGTTCTCCCAGATGGAGGGAGAAGACTACAATGATTTTTGTTCCAGTAAACCAAACATACCTCTACATGATCCATTATATCGTCTGCAATATCCATGGTTTGGAGTTTACACTAGATGAATAAAAAGATTGTTCTCCAAAATAATTAAACAAATAGCGTATGTAGAGAAACCTCAAGGCTCTGAGATATACCAGAAAGAAACCTTCGTATGCATATGGAAGAATATTTTGTATGGATTCAAACAACTTGGTGAAAATCCTCTCATGCATAGCAGAAGCGTGGTGAAAATCTTTTGTGATAAAAATCAGAATGGTTACTCAGAAGTCCAGGATGATGGATTGCTAATCCATGACAAACTCTTATGATGACAGAAGAAGTTCCACATGGATATGTTCCAGTTTGAGCCTTGCCCCGATGATTATGAGCTAGCAGGAAACAAAAGAGATGAATTCAACTATGATGATCAGAGCTATATGAAGCCTTCAAAAAACTAGTGTTCCAAAAAGACTGAAGTACATTGAGATCAAGCATTACATTCTCCGTGATGAAGTCTAGAAAAGAGAAAGTGGTTCTCCAGTATATATCTCCACAGATGAGAAGATAAGCAAACATTTTGGTAAAGCCTCTGTCCAATATGAAAGAGTTTGCGTACTCAAGATGGAGCTCATGGAGACGACTTCCTTATTGAAAAGGAAGAAATGACTCCCAGGTTGGGAGGGAGCACTGATGTGTTATTAATTGATCGACATTCATTTTTCAGTTCAAAAAATGGTCTAGGATGAGAAGTTCCTTTTCAGTTTGGAAAGTGGTTTGAGATTTTTGACGGACATGCATTTTCAAGTTCCGAAAATGGTCCAGATCAAACGGTCATTTTCATAATGAAAATGGTTCGATGGATTTTTGATGTACCATAAACAACGATTCCCCTTATGGATAACATGGGGAATGGTCTAGGACAGTCTCTCTTCTTGACGGTCACTCTCAGTAATGGTCAAGAAGACTAGTCCGCCTCACCGGGAAGTCATTCTTTCGAAGCTCACAGTTGTGAGTAGTGTTGAAGAATGGTCCGTTTTGGAGGTTGGTGCAGGACAGTCATTTCCTTAGGAAATGGTCCAGACAGTCATTCCCTAGGGAAGATTCATTCTCTCTAGGTTTCACTTTGTTTAGTGCCAGAGGAATGGCCCAAATAGGTGAATGGTCCAAGTTCAATAATCAGGGACATGCATTCCCTAGGGCAGACTCATTCTCTCCAGGTTGTAGTTTGTTTAGTGCTAGAGGAATGGCCCAGATAGGTGAATGGGCCAGGCTCAGAAATCAGGAGAATTATTCTTCCTTGCTCGAGAAGAATAGTCCAGATATCTCATCATTGATGTTTTACCTTCTGAGGGCATATGCTCTTCCATATCTCACATATGTGAGTGGAAGAATGGCCAAAATGATTCAGTTTATATCATAACAATGTTTTCTGTGCAGGTTGATGATATGATTGTTATGGAGACTGTATGTCTTCGGACATTAGATGTATACTACTGTGGTGGATGTGTTCCACTAATTGTGACTATATGTCACTGATCAAGTATCTGTTTGCTACTTGGTGTGGCAGTGTACCACTATATTGTAGTTGTGTACTACTATGGATAGACACAGTTGTGTTCTATTCAATGACATTGTTATGATTTCCTTGAAGACTATCAATAGTGTTGGAAATGATTATCACCTAGATGGATGATCAATGGATAGAAATTTACTAGATGAAAAATGGTCTAGGACATTTATTCTTCTAGGACATATGTCCGTATTAGAAGAATGGTTCTTGTGTCACTATGTGGAGTGAGTGACTTATTCAGAATCATGTCTGATTACTCAAATGGAGTATGGTTTCAAGAGATGACGCAGTTGATGACACTGATAGTGATAATGGTGCTCATGATCTAATCATGAGATAGTCTATACGACTATGTTGATGCTACCGGTTGAATGGTATGTTTGTGCTCAAGACCGTTATCTTCAATACCTCCCTAGCTAGGAGGGAGTGTTGATATTATGGTAGTTGCGGGAGGCATTTACCTCCATGTGTAAACCTGATGATAATAGAATATTTCAGGAAACAAGAAGAAACCCTAATTAGTTGGATAATAACCCTAGAAGACAAGTTGGCTCAAGAGGATAATTTGTATTAGGTTATTAGCCTCCAAGAGAAGAAGTCAGCTAAAGGAAATATTATATACTAAGTAAATTGGCACCCAGAATGAGAAGTTGGTCTTCATTCTGGCCAATATTTTCAAAACTGTAAAAGCAACACTTGTGCGCATTGCAGTTGGCCAGTTTAT
The DNA here is from genome assembly GCA_010110895.2 of Picea sitchensis. Taxonomy (NCBI): domain Eukaryota; kingdom Viridiplantae; phylum Streptophyta; class Pinopsida; order Pinales; family Pinaceae; genus Picea; species Picea sitchensis. The sequence continues at coordinate 162,028 of SNQJ01S0014198.1, forward strand.
GCGCAAGTTTAGAGGAGAGATGCCATTGCAGCTGTTGCAGCTAGTAAATTTCAGTTTTGGCTTGGACTCTCTCTTGGTTATGGTTTGGAATCTCTGATTAGCTCTTGTTACTCTTGTTTGGTGTGTTATCCTTGGACAGAGGTGTGCTATCTTTTTTGGCTATCTATCCTAGGGTTTTCTTACAGAATGATTCTCTATCAAGGTTAAGGTGCTCGGGGGTGGCTTCGGCTTATGGTTGGGTGACAATAGTGATATTGTCTATGGTTAAACAAGCACATCCATTATTTTTCTAACAGTTATCACATGCTTGAGGCACTTCATTGATGATATATTATGGTACACAATGTATGACATGATTGAGACATATCATGAGTGGTATGGTATATGGTTGATGTTCATGGTATGGTGCAGGTTTTAGTACAAGGTTGATATACATGGTATGGCACAGGTTTCGGTACATGGTTGATGTACATGGTATGGTACAGGTTTCGATACATGGTTGATGTAAATGGTATGGTATAGGTTTCGATACATGTTTTTTGCATAATATGGTACAAGTTTTGGTACATAGTTAATGTACATGGTATGGTACAGGTTCTGGTACATGATTGATGGTTGATGTGCATGGTTTGGTGATGGTTTTGGTATCCATGTGACTGGATCTGGTTATAGTTGGTTGATGATGGTATATCAGTGATGGTGACAATGATAGTGACAAGTTGGATGATTGGTTGATCATCAATGACAAGTTGATGTGACAGTGGTAGTCACAGGTTGATGCCACAGTGACAGTGATAGGTCGATGTGACAGTGGTAGTCATAGGTTGATGTCACAGTGATAGTGACAGGTCGGTTGATGTATCAGTGATAGTTGAAATGACAATATCAGTGGTAGTGATAGTGAGTCTAAACTTATATTTCAGGGAGATTGGATAGGGAAAGGAAATGGGGTTGTAGCCTCCTTCTAGTTGGCGCCAGAGAACTCAGGGAGTTGGAGCTTCCTTCAGGTTGGAGCCTATAAATAAGGGGGTCATAGCCTCCTTTCGGTTGGTGCCGAAGAATTCAGGGAGTTGGATATTCCTTTAGGTTGGTGCCTATAAATCAAGGGTTGGTGTCTCCTTCCAGTTGGTGCTGGAGAATTAGGACGTTGGTGCTTCCTATGAATTTATTCTTGATATGTATAAGAAATAATTATGTGGTTTTCTCCCATTTTGGTTTGCATGTAAATTCTAGTGTAATGTATATCTATGGTTGTTTATTATGCATTGATGAATGATAATGTTTATGATGAAATGATATACTGAATGCATAAGAGATAAATATTGAATATCATTGATAAAGTTGAAGTTTATATATACTGTGGTTTAAAGTGGTAAAACATGCTCATACTAGTTCACCCCCCTCTCATTATTCCAACATGTTTGACCAACCTAATATTTTGGATCACTAGGGTCATTTTAAAGTTCTTCTCAGAATGAATGCATATTATCATTTAAAATGTAATCTTTACAAAATATTAAATATTTTATTGATATAATGTCCATGAATGTGTATCAAGAAATGGACCAGCATGCACTTCCAATCAAATCTCCTTGTCAATCATTTTGATATGAATTTTTTCCTTAAAAATACTGGGTACTGTGGACACATTATAACAATTTTTTCAACTTCTAGTGATCACTAACAAAACCGAAAAATCCCAACTTCTAGTGATTACCAACAAAACAATCCTAGTGAAATTGCAAGATTCAACAAGTACATTATTTGACAATAAAATTAGGATTGTATCCATTAATAAAGAGCCTAGTGTTAATATTTCCTTGAAACCTTTGTTTTTTGGTAAATATATCATCTATCCAATGGTTAGGATGATGATATCAACATGGAAACGATAATAGATTTTCCTCACTAACACTTGAACTACACCCAATTAACATTACTTATAATCTAAGTCTATTCATTGGTCATGACTTTAGTGGATGAAAACATTTAATTATTAAATCGAAGGTGTCTTTTCAAGTATGGCACCCTTGGTGACCTACTCTTGAAATTTATAGTCCAAAATCATTTTCCCAAGTGGTTTTAGAAATATGCACCCCACATTTTATCTCCTCCTCCTACTTGTTTGAGGGAATAAATAGACACATAGCTCTTTGAAATATTCAATGGAGGAAGACTTGCTCAAATTTTCATACCGTATCACTTGTTTTAATGTTTTTACCTATAGGTTACATGTTGTTGTAATGGTAGGTCATTGATTTGGTCATTTTTGAGGTCCTGTTGAGGGAATGCAATAAGGTGTCAATATTTATTCCTCATGGACCATTAGTCTTGCACCAGTGGTGAATGAGTTGGTTTATTTAAGAACTATCCATGGCACCATCCCCCATCATTGAAAAATTATACTTGAAGGGCATGCAAAAAAATGACACCCTTGGTGCATACTGGTAGGTAGTACTTGAAGGGCATGTAGGGGCATGACACCCTTGGCATCATCCATTTGAAGAGTGTAGAGGTTATTCCTAGCTCTTGGTATAGGGTACTTGAAGAGTTGTATATTTTATATCTAGCTCTTAGTACTGAATACTTGAAGGATTTGAGGTAGCTTGGTCTCACCCTTGGTATTAACAAGGAATTGGTTTACGTGTACTTGTATATTTGAATACATTGGGAGAAAAATTTCCTTTGGCATGTGCATTTTATATTATCATAGGAAATTAAATGAATTTCATGAGTGGTTTGATAGATCATTCAGAGTTATGCACATGTTTGGTAAAAAGGGAAAAATAACCTATTTTATAATTGGAAATGGAAATGCATAGAAAATAAAAACAATTTTATTTAAATATAAAATAGTATTTTCATGCACACACACACACACAATGAGGAAAAATAAAAGGCATCTAGGGTACATCTAAGAGTAAAATTAGGAGAAGAGGTTGGGAGGTGAAGAATAATCTCTATTTTTCATTTTAAATAAAAAATTACTTGTGCATGGAGTGACACATGGATGGGTGAATAATATGCATTTATTAATTAAAATAATGAGTATTTTGCATGAGATGGATAAATGGCATAATCTTGAAAGACTATATAAGAAAGGAAGATTTGGGGCTTGAGAGATCACATTTTTTCACCCTAATGCTGAATAGATGTCATAATCCTAAAAAATTCTTGGTCAATCAATGTTGAGTTTACTATAAAATTTGTGTATTTATTCTTGAGGTGGGGACCTCATATTCTCTAGAGGGTCCACCCAATATAAATTCTAGTTTTTTTACTCTTCTCATACAACTAGTTGCAGCTTAGGGGTTCCTGGGGAAGAAGAGTACCCATTTGGTAGTTGGTAGGGTGGTCAACCAATGAAAAAATTATATATTTAGCAAAGGAGAATTGAAGATTTTACTAGAGAAATCTTGGAACTAAAAATTCATGAACGAAGGATCATCTATATCCTTCTGTAAATAGGTATGCCGGTCTAAAAATTGTAGTGGTATTTGCATTTCTTTGGAAAATTGCTAAGACAATTTCACTTGTTTTAATAATTGAATTCACTATTTAGGACCCTTAGCATATGCTTCAGGGTCAATATAATCTATTCACAAAACATCAATTTTATTTTGCACCTAAGTAAACTTTGCGAGCAAATTTTGTAATTATTTTTCCCTATGGACATAGGTGACTACACCTTGTAGAAGTCATAGTCACAACCAACCATTAGTTACCCATATAAAACCCACGGTTGCATCCATATGATTTCTAGTTTCCTTCATGAAACCCATGGTGGCGTCCTGTAGGTGTATATTTTAGTTTTTGAGTAAAATGTCTTGGATTTTTATGGTTTTATTCTTTTTCTTTAGGAGGGAATAATGGAATACGATTTAGAGTGTTAGTAGCCTTATATAAACTATGTTTAATATTTATTTCCATTGATTTGATTGTCTCTATTTGAATTTTAGAGAGTTCATATTGATTATGAGCTAGTAGGTTGATTAGTTTGTAGTGTTCAAATTTTATTTTTATGAACTATAACACTTATAATCTAAACATTAAATCAATGGTAATCCTCCTCCAATGTAATAAAATAAAAGAAGAATTTTTATGGTTGCATGCATACAGAAAGAAAATTGAAATAGTCTTTTATATGCATCAAAGCATTGATTGAAGTGTGTTTTTGGTTGATCACTATTAGTTCTATTGTTTAAATTTTGTTATTGAGTATTTCAAGATGAATGACTAGCATAGTAGATAGGGTCATGGTGAGATGAAAGAGAGTTGTTTCAACTGTTATATTGTTTATAATTTGAGAAAGGATAGGTATATATGGAAAAGGGTATTTTTACCTTGATTAAGGGATTGTTAATGCCCTACTAGAATATTGTAATATTTCCATCAAGGGTATAAAAGGGCCACTAAATGACACATAGAATTTGAGTCATTGTGGGATGGGATTTTCTATTATTAAAGTATGTATTAAACTGATTTAACTGCAGGATGGCAGATTTTTGTTGAGTATATTGCATTGAAATATTGTAAGGATTATGAAACTGAATGTAAAGAATCAACGATTACATTGTTACATGCATTGTTGAATGATTTCTATGCTTATGTATATATTGTAAAGTTGATTATTACTTATATACATAATTTTGCAAAGTAAACGATAAATTTAAATAAATAAATAAACTAATTTTGTAAGTTGCATGATTTGTATTAGGTTAACATCACGGGTAGGCATTACAATGAGAAATATATCTAAATTTAGAATGTGGAAAAACCTCATGGATTAAACAAGACGATGGAAGTGGCTATCCACTTTTCGAGTGCAAAAGGAAAGCCTTTTTGAAAATCTATTAGTTATTGTTGAAATTTATGTCATCTTTGACTTTTAATGCAAAGAAGAAATTTCACCTCTTAACTAGAGGTTTCATGAACCTTGAACCTATGAATTTTTAGCCTCATATATTCCATGAAATATGATAAAAAAAACAACAAAAACAACAAACAATATTTTATCTCTTAACAACCTCAATCCACTAGGCAATTAAAGAGAAAAGATATGAAAGTGTGCCAATAAGTTTCATCCCTCTAGGGAAATATTATCATGGTTATAACATATCTAGAAATAATTCATGATCACTGTAAATCTAGCAGAAAATCTACCTTATATTCTTCCATACAAATGTTAAGTCACTTAAAAAATTCACCCTTATGTCAAATCAACAAGACATATAAGTGTTGGAAATTACAAAACCATGAGGAAATAGATGGCTGAAAATCAAAATGTAAGTACACAAGTATTGGACAACGGGAAACTTCATTGATATGCATAAATATGAATGTCATTTAAATATTGTTGATTAAGGTTGGTTGTCATTGATGTCAACCCTTGAAGAAAGCCCCGTAGCACAAAGTTTTGGGTAATGGACCCAAGATTGTTTGATGTAAAGATGACTCATTATTGTCTTGTCATGGCTGATAAGAAGTAAATATGGATGAACTCCAAAGTGGTCCCCTTATGGTGAAATCCCTCACGGGAAGACGCTTTGCGAAGTGAGAGAACCCATGATTAATTATGGAATAATGAGACGAAGGACAATGAATTTGTCAGTAAAACTATCCTAGATGGAGAGTGCCTGTCATGCCATTTCTGGTGGTATGTGGAACGTCACATAACTCCTCACGGTTAGAGATTTATGACCATATGAAGTTGGAGAACCCCTCATAAGTCTTATAGAAGCCCCCAACAGTCAAAGTGCTTTGCAAAATAAATTATTTTAAATGAAGAAGCCCTAAAATAAGGAAAGTGTAAGGCTACATGAAGATATAAATAAGGGACAAATATCACTCACTAAAAATACACTTGTACATATTGTATATCTATTTTTCTTGTGTAAAGATTCTTGTAAATACTTGTGGATACATCTGAAGTGGCGAACGTCTGAGGTAGCACGAAGGGTTGACAGACAAATTCTTGGATTTATTGAAAACCCTATTTTCTGAGTCGTACGCGAGCTGTCTGTGTATAGGGTGTGTACAGTACGCGAGTTGTCTGTGTATAGGGAGCATACGTATGAAGGTTGGCTGTGTACAGGGTGAGTACATGTTGGTAAATCCATGGAAACTTGAGAAGATGAAGATGCAAAGGTTATATATTCTAATATCAAGCTCCCAGGAAGATCTAAAATGCTCAGATACATCGGATCCATCCATTGGTTCAAAAGGTATGTCTTATTTCTATGAATAGTTGGATTTTTKATGTATGCATGAGGAATGGCAATGGATATTTGAATATTCTCCCTAGAGAGACTAGTGGCTACATGGTATCTTCTACATAAGTCAGAACTACTGAAATACAGTGATGGTATATTCATCATTGATACTTCTTGTTGAGGAAATCTTGTATTTCTTGGCACATGGCTAAAGGTTTTTATGGTACATGGTTGAGATCTTGTATTTGTTGATGTATTGAGAGGTTGAATATCAGAAAGGATTTGATGACTAAGATCATGTGAGGGAAATTATACTTGTTCATGATTTCACACACCTATATGGAACATGACTAGAGAGAGACATATTTGTCTTAAGTAAATGTTATGTATAAGAATGCATGCAAGGGGTACAGTTACAGTCTGGATATAGTGAAAAGATACCGATCTATGTGAAATAAGTTACAGAGGGTCAGAAGTTTTCAAGTGAAAGGAAACCCTAGTTCCAAAATGCATATGCAGGTTGCATAACAGATAGGGTGCATACATACACGGACTGCATCACTACAAGTCGCGTACCTGTTGTATTTTTGTAGATACATCTTTAGTTCAGGTACAGATTGATTACAGGGAAGTTGTACAAATTGGATACAGTTCAATGGTAAAGATGGATACATTTGTACATCAATATATCTCACAGTGACAGGTTGATAGTGGTTCCATCATTCTACTTATACTTCAGAGCGGTTGGACGAGGCAAGGACTGATGGTTGTAGTCACCTTCTAGTTGTAGCTGGAGAACATAGGGGGTTGTAGCCAGAGAATTGGGGAGTTGGAGATTCCCTCATGTTGTAGCCTGAGAAACTAGGGGGTTGGAACCTCCTTCCAGTTGTAGTTGGAAAACAAAGGAAGTTGGTGCTTCCAATGAATGTATATCTTCAAGACATATAAGAAAAAACATTCTGTGGTTTTCTCCCGATTTGGGTTTCCATGTAAAACACTGGTGTACTCTGTGTGTGTGTGTGTGTGATTGTTCATTTCTTATTTCTCATTATTGGATAATAATTATATATTGATATAACACTTGGATTATTTGGAGAAAAAGGATTATAATTATGTTATTACTGATTCACCCCCCCCTCTTAGTAATCCAACAATTTGTATCAGAGAAGGTTCCTTCAGAAATCTATTTAACCACTGAAAGGTAGATCATGGAGAGTACTAACTTGTATAAAAATGGAATACCATAGTTTGATGGACAAAATT
>SNQJ01S0014198.1:169520-194520 GCA_010110895.2 Picea sitchensis
TATATATATATATATATATATACAGGCATAGGGATTTCAAGTTTGGAGATCAATTGTAGATAGATACACAACACCAACAGTTCCACCAACAAATGACAAAGCGGTGAAACTTGGTGAAAATAATTCCAAAGCCACAAATGCACTTTTGAATGGTCTCAGTGATACAATATTCACCAAAGTTGCACATTGTAAATATGCTAAAGAGATTTGGGACAATATTCAAAATATCTATGAAGGAGATACAAAAGTCAAAGCAACAAAGCTTCAAACTTACAGAGGTCAGTTCGAACAACTAAAAATGAAGGAAGATGAGAATATTGCATCCTACTTCTTACGAGTTGATGAAACAGTGAATGCAATCATAGGATTGGGAGAAGAAATCAAAGAATCTGTAATTGTTCAAAATGTACTAAGATCTCTTACGATGAGATTTAACCCTAATATATTAGCACTAGAAGAAAGATCAGATCTAAACTCAATAAGCATGGATGAACTACATGGAATCTTCACAGCATATGAAATGAGAACTGAACATAAAAATCCAGATGTAAAAGAATCAGCCTTCAAAGCATCCAAAATATCAAATAAAAAAGAAAAAGGAACAAGAATAATATAGAAGCAACAACGACATCTCAGAATATGATGAAGAAGTGGACAACTTCATCAAAATACTGAACAAGGGAATCGACGGTAGGTATAGAGGTACACTTCCTTTAATTTGTTTTAATTGTGATGGTATTGGTCATTTTTCTAACAAATGTCCTCATAAGAAAAACATAAATGATGAAGGTTATTCAAAAGGAAAACACACATATAAAGGCAAAAGAACTAAAAATAAAGTTTTCAAGAGAATCTTATGCACCAAAGAAGACATCTCATCATCAGATGAAGATGAAGTCAATGACACTGAGACAGGAAGATTTTTTTTCATGGCAGTAAAATACTATGACAAAGAAGACTCTGAAGAAGAATATGAAGAAGCCGAAGAAGAACATGAAGAAGTTGAAGAAGAAATTGAAGAGGAAGAAGATGACTTTCGAGAAGAATTAATGTGCACCATAGAAGTTATTAGAAGAGAAAAGAGGAAAAACAAGAAACTACAAGAAAAACTAGACAAGAAAGAAGACACTCAAGAACTAGAACAAATGATCACAAAATTAAAGGTTCAAATAGAAGAAGATAAAAGAATTGAAGAAGCACTCAAATAACTACTAGAAGAAAAGGATAGTATCATTGAAAACTTGGAAGCAGAGATTGTCACAATAAGAAAGGATATTCAAAAGAAATATATGCAGAATAGCTCAAAAGTTTTGAATGACATTATCAGCGGTCAAAAATCTCATTTTTACAAGACCGAACTTGGATACAATCATATAGAAAAGGGATCAAGCTCCAAAACAACAGAGCAAGAAACATATCCAAAATGCTATGTAGAAACAATCAAAGGGGATAGGAAGATATACAAGGAAGATTACAGGGACACTCCTCGACTGAGAAGATTCAGATTTGAGAATCAACAACCAATAGATAGGCCTCAAGAAGAAGAAGGATTCACAAGAGAACCTCCTTTCATAAGATCCTCAACTCCCAAGTATCAAACTATATTTTTTGGTTTATGTTATGCATGTAATAATGTTGGACATAAAGCTGTAAATTGTAGAGCTAACAACAGGAAAAATAAAAACTTTGATAGTCATACACAAAGGGGTTATTCAAGAAGGCCTAGTGAAACACAGAGAAGAATTTACAACAGGTTTGAATCGTTGAGCACTGAAGTGGAATGTTACAAATGTAAAAATTTTGGACACATGCCCAAAGAGTGCAGAATGACAGTCCCTCCTAAAGAACCTCAACAAAATAACAATAGTCACATACAGGAACCTCAGAAAAGGACATGGATAAGAAAGAAAGATCAATATAGCAATGAAGAATGCACAATTGCTCTAACATCTAAGCAGAAGAAACACAGTTGGTATGTTGACATTGGGTGTTCAAAACACATGACAGGTGATAGAGACAAGTTTCTTACATTACGAAAGGAAAGAGATAGACCAGTGTCCTTCGGAAATGATGATTCAGCCAAAATCATTGGAAAAGGCACAATCCAAATTGGGAACAAGAATGAAAAGGCAGAAAATGTTCTAATAGAAGAAGATATGAAACATAATCTTCTAAGTGTGATTCAAATGTCTGACCAAGGTCATAAAGTTACTTTCGATTCACAAAAGTGTGAGATAAGAAAAGAAGGTTCAGGGAAATTGATTGCTACAACTGCAAAAACTTCAAGAAACATATATGTGTTAAGTTAAATTGGAAATGAAAAGTGTTGTCTAGGAAAGGAAGATGAAAGTTAGCTATGGCATAGAAGAATGGGTCACATACATTTTGATAACCTTGTCAAAGTCAGAAAAAGAGAAGAAGTCAGAAAAAGAGAAGAAGTCAGAAAAAGAGAAGAAGTCAGAGAAATGCCCCATATCATGAAACCAACCAACACTTTATGCAAGCATTTTCAACAAGGAAAGCAAACAAAGACCAGGTTTAAATCAAATGAATATTCAACGACAAAACCACTAGAAATTGTGCATACTGATCTAGTTGGACCAACTAAAACCAAGGGCTTAAAAGGTGAGAAATACTTCATGTTATTAGTTGATGATTATAAAAGAATGACTACAGTTTGCTTTCTCAAGAATAAGTCAGAAGCTTTTGAAAATGAAATGGATTCAAAAATCAAATGCTTGAGATCTGATAATGGAGGAGAGTTCACCTCAAAGGAATTTATGGACTACTGCAGCAATCATGGAATAAAAAGGCAATTCTCCGTTTCTAGGAAACCTTAACAAAATGGAGTTGTTGAAAGAAAGAACATGATAGTACAGAAAATGTCTCGAACAATGTTAATGGATTCGAAATTGACAGATATTTTTTGGACACAGGCAGTGCATACAACAGTTCACATTCAAAACAGAGTAATGCTCAGAAACAACATTGACAAAACTCCTTACGAACTATGGAAAGGAAGACCAACAAATGTAAAGAACTTCAGAGTTTTTGGAAGAAAATGCTATATCAAAAGAGAATATGGCGGAATGGGAAAGCTTGACTCTCGTGTGGACAAAGGATTACTTGTTGGTTACTCTAGTACAAGGAAAGCATACAAGTGTTACATTCTAATATTGAACAAAGTTGTGGAAAGCATCAACGTAACTGTTATAGCAATATTTGCCTCACCATTGCTATATTTCACAGAGGGCCTTTTTCCATTTCCCTATGCAGACTTGTCATCCCTTTTTGATGAATCCAGAGACAAAAATACATATTTTTCCACATATACATGCCCTATCTACTATGCAACATGTGTATACGCAGACTGCTCCACTACATCCCGCATACATCGAGATTTGTGCCAGAAAATACAAAAATGAAGTCAGGTTTCCATGTCACGATAGGAGATCTCTGATCCTTGGCCTTCCATATACTAGAAATGTTCCGACTTAGACGTTCAGTTGCATTTTGAAGGCTATAAAAGCACAATTCCGAGCTATGGAAAAGAGGAGAAAGCATTCAACTTTAAGATAAAAGTTACTCTAGAGAAATTACTTCATATTGAGTCTTCATCCCTTTGTTCCTCAAGTCTAAACACAGTGTTCAGCCCCCTAGATCTTTCCCTATTGTTGAGAGAACCTCATTGTCTCCATTCTATGATCTTTCCTTTGGTGGAGGATTGAAGTGGTGGAGGCCCAGTTGGAAGGAACCTGGTTTCTTGGTTTCGAACCGTGCTGACACCAAAGTCTATAATGTTGTCACTTCAGTTGATCATTTATTAATAGAAATACTCCTTTCTCGTCCTATTGGTATCATGTAAATATATGATTATTATCCATGGGCATGTTTGTAATGTTTATTAATGGATTATGCTATCTAATGTGCTAACCCCTTTATATTATCACTATATACTTGCTCTGCTTGTTTGTTGAGAACTTGTTGCAAGTATAAAGATTTGGGTCAAAGTGCTCAACGATGGAGCATCATTGAACGTTGGATCGAGGTAGTCCTATTTCCTATCTTTCACATTATTTTATATAGCATACGTTGGAATTGAGTTTATTTTTGCAGTCATACCTGTCTGTTGTGGTTTACCCTGTCCATAGAGAGTTTTTCCCTCGTAACAGTAACAATTGATGAAACAGGAAGACCAGAATCAAAGGAAGAAAATGAATCAATGAAACATCCCTTAGAAGAAGAAGTAGAAGATGAAAAATAAGTAGAAGCAGAAGATGAAGAGAATCTGACAGAAGCAGAAGAGCAAGTTCAACAAGTGTCTCCAAAGACACCCAGTAAATGAGTACAGAAGAATCATTCTTCAGATCAAATTATCAGAAACAAAGATGCAGGAGTTCAGACTAGAAGAAGAATCCATTCACCAGAACAAACACACCTAGCACTCTTATCTACAATTGAACCAAACTGTTTTGAGGAAGCCAACAAGGATGAACTTTGGAATAAGGCCATGAATGAAGAATTGGATCAAATAGAGAAAAATGACACTTGGGAATTGGTTCCAAGAACAAAGAATAAGAATGTGATCGGCACAAAATGGGTTTTCAGGAATAAATTAAATGAAGATGGACAAGTTACAAGGAACAAAGCTAGATTGGTATGTAAAGGATATGCACAGATTAAAGGAATCGACTTTGAAGAGACATTTTCCCCAGTTGCCAGAATGGAAGCAATTCGTTTGTTTTTATCTTATGCATACTCTAAAAATATTAAAGTATATTAGATGGACATAAAATCATCTTTTCTGAATGGGGAACTTGAAAAAGAAGTCTACATTGAACAACCAGAAGGATTTCATTTGTCAGAGAACACATATTATGTGTGTAAATTAAAGAAGGCCTTGTATGGTCTAAAATAGGCTCCTAGAGCATGGTACTCTAGATTGGATAATTATCTGCAATAGGCAGGGTTCAGAAAAGGAAGTGCAGACAACAACCTCTACATCAAGGTAAGTCAAGGTAATATTTTATTAGTTGAAGTTTATGTTGATGATATTATTTTTGGTAGTGATGATGACAGTTTAAGCCAAAAGTTTGCAAAAGAAATGAAGAATGAATTTGAAATGTAGTTACTTGGAGAACTATCCTTCTTTCTGGGACTTCAGATATGTCAAATCAACTAAGGAATATTTATTTCTCAAACCAAGTATATTAGAGAAATTCTAAAGAGGTTCGAAATGGAAGATTGCAAACCAATTATTACTCCCATGCAAACCAGTTGCAAGTTGAGCAAATATGATGAATCAGAGTCTATATATCAGAGGCAATATAGGTCAATGATTGGCACCCTACTATATGTGACAACATCCAGACCAGATGTAATGCAGGCAGTTAGATAGGTGGCACGATTTCAAGAAGCACCAAAGGAATCACATGTATTAGTAGTGAAGAGGATTTTTAGATATCTCAAAGGAATAAAAGAGTTTGGATTATGGTATCCAAAAAGAAAGGACCTATCACTTATTTCCTACACAGATGCAGATTGTGCAGGTTGTATTGATGACCGATGAAGCACCAATGGAGTAGAATTCTACTTGGGTGAGTGTTTAGTATCATGGCTAAGAAAGAAACAATCATCAGTATCCTTATCTACAACCAAGGCAGAGTATATTGCAGCAAAATCATGTTGTACACAGGTTCTTTGGATGAAACAAACTCTGACAGATATACAGGTTGAGTATGATGAGCCCATTCCAATCTATTATGATAATACAAGCACCATCAGTATCTCAAAGAACCCGGTGATGCACTCCAAGACGAAGCACATTCCAATCAAGTATCACTTTCTACGGGAGCAGGTTGCAGAAAATAACATCAGAGTTGAGTATGTGGGCACAAAAGAACAAGTGGCAGACATATTTACAAAACCACTTCCATGGGAAGCCTTTGAATATCTTTGGCAGAGACTTGGAGTTATTTCTACTCCAAAATAAATTCTTTTTGAATGCTTATCTTATATGTCTTAGATGTACACGAGGAAGCACCACAAGAGGACAGTTCAGTCAGGGGGAGCATCCACGGATGGAAATATACCTTTTCCATTGATGACAAAGGGGGAGAGATTTATCAGATGCAGAGGATAGAGGCATGGTTCCAGGGGGAGCATATTTTTCAGATACAGAGGATAGAAGCATGGTTCTAGGGGGAGCATGAGTGATATGATTTCAGTATTGCATCAGAATGCTGCCATCAATGCCAAAGGGGGAGATTGTTGATTAAGGTTGGTTGTCATTGATGTCAACCCTTGAAGAAAGCCCCGTAACACAAAGGTTTGGGTAATGGACCCAAGATTGTTTGATGTAAAGATGACTCATTATTTTCTTGTCATGGTTAATAAGAAGTAAATATGGATGAACTCCAAAGTGGTCCCCTTATGGTGAAAGCCCTCACGGGAAGATGCTTTGTGGAGTGAGAGAACCCATGCTTAATTGTGGAATAATGAGATGAAGGAAGGTGAATTTTTTAGTAAAACTATCCCAGATGGAGATTTCTTGTCATTCCATTTCCGGTGGTATGTGGAATGTCACATAACTCCTCATGGTTCAAGAGTTATGACCATATGAAGTTGGATAACCCCTCATAAGTCTGATAGAAGCCCCCAAGGGTCAAAGTGCTTTGAAAAAGAAATTATTTTAAATGAAGAAGCCCTAAAATAAGGAAAGTGTAAGGCTAAATGAAGATATAAATAAGAGGCAAAGCTCACTCACTAAAAATACACTTGTACATATTGTATATCTATTTTTCTTTTGTAAAGGATTTTGTAAATACTCGTGGATACATATGAAGTGGCGAACGTATGAGGTAGCATGAAGGGTTGACGGAAAAATCCTCGGATTTATAGAAAACCCTATTTTCTAATGCATACATAGGTTGTATGTGTATAGGGTGTATACAATATGTGGGCTATCTGTGTATAGGGAGTGTACGTACGTGGGTTGGTTGTGTACAGGGTGAGTACATGTTGGTAAATCCATGGAAACTTGAGAAGATGAAGATGCAAAGGTTTTAGATTCTGAGATCAAGCTCCCAGGAAGATCTAAAGTGCTCAGATACATTAGATCCATCCATTGGTTCAAAAGGTATGCCTTATTTCGATGAATAGTTGGATTATTTATGTATGCATGAGGGATGGCAATGGAGATTTGAATATTCTCCCTAGAGAGACTAGTGGCTACATGGGATCTTCTGCATAAGTCAGATCTACTGAAATACAATGCTAGTATATTAATCATTGATACTTCTTGTTGAGGCACTCTTGTTTTTCTTGGCACATGGCTAAAGGTTTTTATGGTACATGGTTGAGATCTTGTATTTGTTGATGTATTGAGAGGCTAAATATCAGAAAGGATTTGATGACTAAGATCATGTGAGGGAAAGTATACTTGTTCGTGATTTCAGACACCTATATGGCACATGACTAGAGAGAGACATATTTTTCTTGAGAAAATGTTATGTATGAGAATGCATGCAAGGGGTACAGTTACAGTCTGGATACAGTGACAGGATACAAATCTATGCGAAAGAAGTTACAAAGGGGCATATGCAGGCTGCATAACAGATAGGGTGTGTACATACGTGGGATGCATAATAGATACGGAGTGTACATACGTGGATTGCATCACTATAGGTCACATACTTGTTGTTTTTTTGTAGATACATGTTCAATTAAGGTACAAATTGATTACAAGGCAATTGTATATATTGGATACAGGTCAGTGGTACAGATTGATACAGTTGTACATAGTATATCTCACAGTGATAGGTTGTCAATGGTTCCATCATTCTAATTATACTTCAGGGCAGTTGGACGGGGCAAGGACAGGTGGTTGTAACCATCTTTTGATTGTAGCCGAAGGACATAGGGGATTGTAGCCAAAGAATTGGGGAGTTGGAGCTTCCCTCATGTTGTAGCTTGAGAAACTAGGGGGTTGGAGCCTCCTTCCAGTTGCAGCTAGAAAATAAAGGAAGTTGGTTCCTCCAATGAATGTAATTCTTCAATACATATAAGAAAAAGAATTCCATGGTTTTCTCCGGATTTGGGTTTCCACGTAAAACATTGGTGTACTGTGTATGTGTGTGATTGTTCATTTATTATTGCTCATTATTGGGTAATAATTCTATATTGATATAACACTTGAATTATTTGGAGAAAAAGGATAATAATTACGCTATTATTGATTCACCCCGCCTCTCACTAATCCAATAAATAACATAGACTTATCCCAAGGCTAGTACAATCCTCTAACTCTCCAAAACCCTATCTAGGGAAAACTATCAGGAAATGCAGGACATTTCAACACTAATCCCATTAGAAGAGAAGAAGAATTTAATCAAGAAAGCAAATGACATAAGCAATCACACAATACACCAAGATTTTATCCTGGAAACCCTTAACCAGGAAAACCATCATTCCTTTGAGCATTCTTCTCTCTTGTTGTTTTATTCATTCAGAATAAAAGGTTACATATCTAACCTTGGTCCACACCTAAGACAACATCGACATCATACCTTCTTACACAGGCATGAACAACCCTATAGCCAAATCAACTTACATATGCATGACCAACAACCTATACCTACACATGAATTAACCTACATAAGTGCATTACAAAATTAGCTACAACAACATCCTTTACAACCTTATAACATGCCTATTTATTGGATTTACAATAGGAAAACCCCTAAATATTGGCGCCCAAAAATGGTTACCGATCCATGCATATCATTGGCTACAAATGCCACAAATCTCGAGATTCTATTATAGTCGACTCCAAGTCAAATTTTCCAGTCGACTAACAAATGACCTCCATTCAATATCTAGTAGATCATATCATGCCCACACTTCGACCTCTTGTTGGTTGACTTATCATCGATATATTTTACTTCAAATTTACCTGGTCGACTTCCTCAACCTTCGACTTGTTGTCGATGTTGTCAATCTACCTTAACCTCGACCGTTAGTCAATTCACCTCAACTATAATTTCAATGCGAATAATATAACAACCCAACATTCTTCCACTTGTTTTGTTCTTTTTTGAAACATGATATTGCTAAAATTTCGCTCACAGACCCAGGGAAACAATTCACATTTCCTCTCTGCACCAAGAGAATTTCACAACACTCAGATACTTGTTCAACGAGTCTGCTATGTTTTCCAATGTGTCCACTTTCTCCAGTAGCACCTTGTTACTTTCCACCATATCTCTTACGAAATGGTATTGTACATCAATGTGCTTAGTCTTTGAATGATAAGCAAGGTTCTTTGCCAAAAATATTTATCTTTGACTATCACAACTTACCTTCATATATCTCTACTTAAATCTGATTCCCGAACACAACCTTTGAAGCCATACCGCTCCTTTTCTTACATGAGTGACCACCATGTATTCAACTTCTATTGTCTATAAGGCTACAATCACCTATCTCTTACTCATCCAAATTATTTCTCCACCAAAAATATTGAAGACATATCCACTGGTCGACCTCTGTGGATCCATATCTCCAACTGAGTCGGCATCGAAATATCCATCTACTTATAATTTACCACTGTCACCTCCAAGTTTTTCTTGGTAGAATATAGCATAGTCCTTTGTGCCACATAAATACCTGAATACTCTCTTGATAACTGTCTATTTCTCCTTTCCAGGTGTTGACATGTACCTTCTCAACACTCCCACTACATGGGAAATGTATTTTCGAGTGCATACATTTGCCTACATTAGACTACCAATAACACTTGCCTTTGGAAACTACTTAGCAGTAATCCTTGCTCCCACTGGAATTGGAAAATTCACCAGTTTGCAATCCTGCATGTTGAATTGATTCGGAATTGTTTCAATATACTTCGTCTTATTCAACTAGAGCTTTCTAGTGGCTCGATCTATCTTAATCTCTATTCATAGAATGAAGTTAGATTCACCGATATCCTTCATGTATAACTTGGAGGATAATTGCTTCTTTACCTCCTTTATTGAGTTCATGTTGTTTCCAATCAGCAACATGTCATCGACATACAAAGCTACATATATGAAACACCCACCTTCTTCCTTGGAATATGTGCAGTGATAAGCTTTTCTTCTCACAAATCCCAAAATAAGGATGTATGTGTCAAATGTTTGGTACCACATCATTGGTGATTTATTTAGACTATAAAGGGATCTTTTGAGTTTGCAAGCCAACTCTTGCTTGCCATTTACTACAAATCCTTCAGTTTTTTTCATGTATATTTCTTCTTCCAGGTCCCCATGTAGGAACATTGTTTTCACATCCATATTTTCTATCTCCAAATCGAATGTGACAACTAGATACATTAGTACTCGAATGGAAGTTAGTTTTGCAACAGGGGAAACAATCTGACCAAAGTTGACTCCCTCGACTTGGGAATATCCTTTCACTACGAGTTGAGCTTTGAACTTCTCGACTTGACCTACAACATTCATCTTCTTCTTGAACACCCACTTTCTATCAATGGGCTTCCTTCCACTAGGTAAATTGACTAAATACCATGTCTCATTCTTGTACAAGGATTCAATCTCTTCAACCATGGCGTGCTTCCAGAGTTTACCCTCTTTCGAGTCAACTACCTCACCGACCAACTTTGGTTCATCGTCGATGGCAGTTATCTCAAATGTTGAATGGAATTCGGGAGGAATATACCTTTCAACTGGTTTTATTATCCTTTCTGACCTCCTTACCACCAGATTCAATTGTTCCACCTCTTCCTTAGATTCAATTGACTCATTTAAATCATCTTCTTCATTCCTTAGTTCAAACCGCACCATATCAGGTTTATTCTCAGTCAAAACAAATTCCTGAAGCCCATATTTACCTTCAACTTCTTTAAAGACCACATCTTGACTGTACACTATTCTCCTTGATGCAATATCCTAGATCTTATATCCCTTCATCCCTAATTTGTATCCGATGAAAATACATTTGACTACTTTCTTGTACAACTTGCTCCTCTTTTCCTTGGGAACATGCACAATTGCATCACAACCAAACAATTTGAGATGTGCCACTGAAGGCTTCTTACCCAACCATACCTCATTTGGAGTCATGTCAACTAGCGCTAATGAAGGAGACATATTCACTAGATATCTTGCACTCTCAACTACCTCTACCTAGAATTCTTGTGCGATCCCAACACCATTGAGCATGCTCCTTGCCTTATCCATCAATGTTTTGTTCATTCTCTTGGCAAATCCATTTTGTTGTGGGGTATATGGTGTGAAATGTTTGCATTCTATTCCACACTGCTAACAGAACTGATCAAATTCCTTTACACAAAATTCACCACCATTGTCAGTACTCAACACTTTAATCCTCTTCCCTATCTGATTTTCCATAACAGATTTAAACTCCTTAAATCTCTCAAAAACCTCTAATTTATTCCTCAGGAATTATATCCATGTATTCCTCGAAAAATCATCTATGAAGGAGACATAATATAGGGATCCACCAAGTGATGGCATTGTAACTGGGATAAACACATCACTATGCACTAGTTTTAGAATCTCATTTTCCCTTGTTGCTCCAGATGGGAACCTCACCTGAATTTGTTTCCCATATATGCAATGTTCACAAAAGTTTACTTATAAATCACATTCAATAAAACCTTTTACTATACCTTTTCTTTTCATAGCTTGAAGTCATTTTTCTCCAAGGTGTCCCAACCTCTCATTCCATAACTTGTTTGGGTCGATGTCACTATGTGTTGTCGAGTCGGCTTGAGTCGAGTCAAGTTTTATCGACATCGATTCGATTCTAGTTGTCGTCGAGTGAATTTCAGGATCAATTATGTTGTTACATCCAATCAAGTCGACATTTCCTAACAACTTGTATAGGGTAGCAATCTAAAATCCTTTCATTAGGACCATCGCACCTCTGACCATCTTGCATGAATCCTTCTGGAACAGAGTATGCACACCTACATCACCCATCTTGCTGACAACTATCATGTTTCTTTCCAAACCCGAAATGTGTAGCACACCTGGAAGGGTTCTTTTCCTCCCATCCTGCAGTGTTTGTCGGACTCTTCCTAGTCTGAAAATTCTAATTGTCGAGTTTTTCCCCAACACATCAACCCCATCATATTTTTCATATTCAAAGAACCATTATTTATGTGGTTTCATATGATAGGATTATCCTGATTCAATCAACCAAACATATTTATACAACTATGTACTGGTTGAGACAAGTACAGATCACCTCCCTTTTCCGAGGTCGTCTTTCTCTCATTCGACTTCTTCTCATCAGATCCAACACTTCCTTTTGTTTCCTTCGACTTACAATCCTTTTTATAATTCCCAACTTTACTGCATTTCCAGCATCTTCACACCAACTAAACTGAGGATTTATATCTACTCTTCGACTTATACTTTCTACCGAAGAATTTTCCTTTATCTCTGTCTACTAGTCAACCTTTCACTACCAGATCATCTTTGGTTGATCCTTCCATGTTCTTTCTTCTCATTTCTTCCGACGTGGAGAATAAACCACGTCCTCTAGCACTAGTATGGTTGTATTACTCCCAATAGCCATGACTAAGCTATCCCAAGAGTTTGTAAAAGAACATAATAGGATGATAAACTTCTCCTCATCAGTGATCTTTATATCCATAGTCGATAACTAGATTAACATGGTGTTAAATGAATTTAAATGGCTAGTCAAAAAAATTCCATCACTCATCCTCATAAGATACAGTTTCCTTATGAGAAACAACTTATTTACCAAAGATTTCGATTAGTATAATATTCCTAGCTTGTCCCCCACAGTTTCTTAGCTGAATATTCACCTGAGACATTCAGTAGCACCGAATCTGCAAGACAATGTCGTATTATACTTCTTTCTTTTCTTTCGAGTTTCTCCCATTCTTCCATAGACATGCCTATCAACTGAGTACCTGGATAGAATGTTGTCTATTTTTCTTGATCCATAAGAATATCTTCCATTTTAAGCTTCCAAAGCTCAAAATTCTAGCCATTGAATCTTTTTATCTCTATTCTGGAACTGCTCTCCATTATTTACCATGATATTTAAAATGATTTATGACTTATGACTCTTACTGTACCTAGGGTTTAGTTCTTAGATTCAATTTTTGCATATCAAGATTTGATATACCTTCAAATCATTTCACCGCTCTGATAAATCACTTTTCAGAGAATACCAAAGCTTTGATACCACATGTCAAGAAATGTAGGAAATTTCCACAGTAATCCTAGCAGAATAGAAGGAAAATTTAATCAAGAAAGCAAATGACATAAGCAATCACACAATACATGAGGTTTTCCCCTAGAAACCCTTAACCGGGAAAACAAACATTCCTTTGAGCGTTCTTCTCTCTTGTTGTCTTATTCATTCAAAATAAAAGGTTACTTGTCTAAACTTGGTCCACACCTAAGACACAATCAACATCATACCTTCTTGCATAGGAAAGAACAACCCTGTAGCCAAATCGACTTACATATGCATGACCAACAACCTATACTTACACATGCATTAACCTACATAAGTGAATTAAAACATTATCTACAAAAATAACATTTATGGCCCTACAACACGCCTCTTTATAGGATTTACAACAAGAAAACCCCTAAAGATTGGTGCAAACCTATTTTGGAAAGAAGGATCCATTTTGGGCATAGACCTAATTTTGAAGAAAAGGTCAATTTTTGGAGTGCGTGCCTTAGGAGGAAGAAAATCAACATGCATAAAAAGAAGGAAAAGAAGCATGTAGGAGGAAAAGAAATGTGGTGCGCATGCAAATAGGCCTAACCATGTTAGGGTTAGAGTTTTTGACAAAGATTGTAACATCTATAAGCTAGTAGGGTATTATAAATAAAGACCTAGGAGGTCTAGGTAAGGGTTGGCTATTGTTGGTTGTTGTTGGATGGTTCAAAAGCTATTGATTGTAGTGAGTTTTGTTATGGTGATTGTGGTAGAGTTGAATAAGCTATTTTTTGAGGGTTAGGTCACAGGGTGAGGAGCTTGGTGTGATCTAGTCAACCTCCCAAAGGGTACTTACCCTCTTTTTTTAATGTAATCTCGAAGATGTAATGCACACAGTGCATATTTTGCAGATAAATAAATAAAAGAGTAGAGAAGCCATATATTTATGGATGTAGCCCCAGGAGGGGGTGAACCATGATAATAGTTTGTTCTATGTGATTGTTAATGAATTATTTTACTATTATGTTAATCATTAGCTCAAGAATGAATGGTTAAAACTAGTTATAAAAATGTGCATGCATAGGTTTAACTATGAATGAATCACAAAAGTAGATGAATGATTAATGGTGATGATGTATAAGGAAAATGATATAAACCCAACCCCACTTATTCCTAGACTGCAAACACCTGAGTATTTCAGTCTCCCATAAAGCTATCTCGGGTGAGACTATGCTATGCACTCTATGCATAGTGTTTCCTTCTAGTTTATCAGGAGGGCCGATACTTTTGAGGGTTTTGTTTGAAACCTATTTGACATCAGAACCTGGGTTAGCCTAATTAACCAATAAATGGTTCTATTGCTGGCTGGAGCTGCACATGATTGAGTGGACGATATCTGTGGAAGAAAAGTACAGAAGATGAAAGTATATAAGGGAATGTTTAGGGCATGGAATCCAACAAAGGTGGATATTGAAATATGGATGAGAACAAAGGAACTTGAGTTTGCGCAAAAGGAAAAAAATAAAAAATAAGTTGACACCGTGCAAGTATCTCGACAAATACGTGTTTAGCGACTTGCATGAGGTATTTTTCTACAATTTCCCACATTTGGTGCAGGAATGGTTATTGAGGTTGAAGGAAAACCACCCTATGAATCAGATCAGACAGCTAGGGTGGCATCCTATGGATATTTCAAAAGTTACAACAAGTTAATAAAAAATTCACGCACGTAGTAGATTTCTGGTTAGACAATATTGTTGCAGGGTTTATCGCCAAATTTGCGGTAGATACCGCGAAGTCCTACACTATTGCAAAGCAATATTTTTAGAAGGGACCCAAAGGTAGGTACATCAGATAGTTGTATACTTCAATCAATATTTAATTGCATGACAAGGTGTGATGACCATGGAATCATACAACTAAACTTCCTTGCATGCATGGGGGAAGGGGGGAATCATTGACAATAGTTTGAGATATGGATAGGGAGATGGATAAGGGGAAGAAGAAGGAGGCCATGTACCCAATCATGATGTAATAGGAAAATATAAAGTAGATAATGGAAAAATATGGAAAGACGTGCAACGAAAGACATTTCCAATATAAGATGAATAACAAGAAGAGGGCCATAACTAACAGAGAGGGTTTGGTGAGCGATGAAGAATAGGTACATGATATCGAGATTATGGAGTATATTGAGGAAATCCTATGCACAACATATGAAAGGAAAAAAAGAGGTATAGGGTCAGTAATAGAAGGCAGAACTCCAGTCCATATCACCATCAGTGTGGAACCTACAACCCCATGTGCGACTAATACAACTGAAATAACACCAACGCTTAGAAAACCAAATTTTAGTAGAAGAGGAGCAACAGGAGTGGGGTCCAATCAAGGAAAATAATCTGGGGGAGAAACTTCAGGAAGTAACAGTCAATTATCTACACTGCGTGGAGGCAGTAGTTCAACACAGTTCAAAATGGAAGGACAAGATCCTACGATCAGATTACTAGAATTTCGGGGAGAGGCATCAGAGCACCTTGAAAATCATTTATTCATCTGTGAGAAGATATGAGAAGAAAAGTAGATCATAAATGAGGATACAAATATCAAACAGTTATCTATCACATTGAGATACCGTGTGTTGGATTGGTAAATGAGCCTGGATGTACAATCCACAAGGAGTACTAAAGGCTATCGTAGACGTGAAAAAACTACTGGTAAATGAGTTTTATAAGACAAGCTCATAAGACAAGTACATTAATGAAATGATTGAAACAAGGCAGAAACCATGTGAGTTTGTTTAGGATATTGATCATCAGTTCAAATGTCTAAAAGGTAAGTTGAAATATTCAATTACTAACCTGTAACATAATCACTTATTTTTGAACTCATTGTTACCACACTTGAAGTATCCTTTGAGACAACAGAAGTTATGCAAGAAGCCCTACAACTATAAGAAAACCAATATTAGTAGACAAATCCAGCAATAGAGGAGTTGAAGGAGGATTTGAAGAATCTGACATTTCAACTGAACCAAAATAAGGGAAAAGAGAAAAGAGAAGTTGTTTGGTGTATGCTATGTAGGATATAAGGACATCATAAGAATGAATGTCCAAATTTTGCATAGTACTTGGAAACAGGGGTGCCAAACCCCTTTCCAACAAGAGGACCATGGTGTGAGATTTGTAAGACACATGGGCATGATTCATATCCGTTTTCAATGATGCATAAGTATAAGACAGTACCAAAAAGTTCGTATTGAAATTTTTCAAAATCAATGGGTCATGATGATAAGGACTATAGAACGCTGGAATTGATGAGAGAAAGAACTATAGACAATTATAGGGTGAAAGAAGAAATGATGATAGGGAAAGATGCACCTCATTTCAACCAAGTGCCACCACCATTCAACCTAGTGCAATCGCAGTACAACTATGTGCAGTCACAGTACAACAATGCGTAACCACAATATAACCTTGCACAATATAACCAGGTCCCCTGATAAAATGGACATTGAGGAGATCAAGGTGGATACAGAGGTGGAGGACGATGCAAAGGATGATTTGGGTGAGGTAGAGGGCCAGTAGTATGCCATAACGTCCAACAACCAGTAAATTATGCAAGGGATTGTCCACTTCCACCTACAACATGTATGTACTGTCACACAACAGACCATGACACAAAATACTTCCCAACACTCTTGGGGAAGATTCAGGATAAAAGGAGCCAAAACACCCAGAATATCTAGGGGATTTCTGGATAAGCCAGGGATGATTGGAAAAAAATCAATATAGTCACTTGAGGAGGATCCAAGACAGGAGATGATGCATCAAAACAAGATCCAGCTCAACACCAATGGGTCAAGAAGAATATTTAGCCACAAAAGCAGTTTGACACGCAGAAAGAAAAGGAAAATTTTAAGGAGTCCAGACAGGAGCTTCTCAAGAATAATGTTGTGTCTACATCAGTTACGCAACAAACTCAGGACCCACCAATGTACGAGATTCCATCTTCAATGGACCATACCATTAAGACAACCTTTAGAGCAAGTAAGTATCATAAATACTTTTCTGCAATCTTGTGTTAAGTTATTGAATGATCCATCATCTATTAAGGTCTTACAAAATTTTCTAGAAAGATGAAACACAAAGGTATACAGGAATTTAGAGTAGAAAACAATCAATCATCTCCATACAAGAAGAAGGACAAGTAGGGAATTCAGGATAAATTCCAACATTGGGGACTTCAACATGGGAGATATCATACTGGATTTAGGATCTGAAGTAAATGTCTTTCCTAAGAAGATATGGTAGTGTATGAGAGAACCCACATTAGGCTATTCACCTGTCCATTTGAAACTATAAAATCAACACAAAGTGTTACCAATTGGAATGCTTAAAGGTGTGATAGTACATTTGGATGGAGTCCGCATTGTGGCATATTTTGATGTAGTAGAGATAGTAGATGGCAAAAAACCTTACCCAACATTACTTGGATTGGATTGGGAATTTGATAACCAGGCTATGATCAACCTAAAGACAAGGAAAATGACTTTTGAATCAGGTGAATATAGAGTTATTGCACCATTGGATCCTTCAGAAGGAGAAAGGTTTGTAGAGGCACTTGTTTGGATTTGGAAGAAATAAATTAGTTATACAGAACCACTATTTGAGAAGAAGATTATATCAACCCAACTGTAGATGGTGTACTTAGATGGAGAAGCATTACATCGTGTGCTTCGGACTCAGACACGGGTTTGGAGAATTGGCAGTAGAGACTACATGAAGTGCCCACAAGGAGTTTTGCAAGAATAGACTATGCAATAAGGTGGGTTGGTACAGAGATAAGAGAACCTCCCAATTTTCATGGGCTAAACGACTTAGAGGAATTGTTGAAAAAATATGAGGAGGAAGTTTTGGAAAATCAGAGACTCTTAGCCCTAGATATTGCACTTAAGGAAACACCTACCCGATGGTGGGGTGCGCAAAAAGAAGCAATTCAGTACTAGTATTAGTGTAAACGACTACTACACATTATATTTGGTGAAGAATAGGGGAGCATTATAGTGTAGAAGTATGATGGGTGAGGAACACCAATTGAGCACCTAGAGAAATGCAAAACACAATGGAGGATGACACCACCAGAGGAATGGCGTCATCACTTCATTCATACATTGGAAGCGATCCAAGGGAACTGGTACATTGAACAAGAGATGCACAAAGGAACAACATAATGGACATGATTACAACATAATTTTGTAGTAAACTTCTCATTCACATGAGAACCCCAACATTGATTCAGCTCTGAAACTGATAAGGGAAGTGATATTTTTTTATGAACCAGAGGTCAAAATTATAACAAAATATCAACAGAAGAACAAACAGACAGTCAAATAGTTACTCTCACATTATCATGTCGAAGAGGAAGCACCATATGAATATGATTCATGGAACATTAATATCAAAGATATTGAAGGAGAGAGAGAGGTTGAAGGTCCATTTATGGAGTCAGAGGCATTTTCTGCACCAATCAAAGTCACGAAAGTCAACATTTCGACGAACGAAAATACTAAGATGGGAAGCATTGGAGACTACTGGGATGAGAAAATAGTAGAAAGGATAATAGAGTTACTGCGTGAATATAGTGACCTATTTCCAACAACCTTTATAAAGATGAAAGGCATAGCAGGGGAGCTAGGTGAGATGACACACCTAGGTAATTTGTGCATGCACTAGTTAGGACCCTTTAGACTGGTTTACATCAGTGAGGTTGGCACAAAAAATTTAATGATGCTCCAGGGTCATCCCCTCAAATGATTTATCAATGGAAGTTGGCTAAAGTCATATTATGGCCTGTAGGGGTCAGATGCACCATGAATTAAGAAATTTTCAATGTTAGCTTAGAGTAGGAGTTAGGAAGGTAAGAGTAAAGGAATTTAGAGGTACACAAAGATTAGTAGGACATGACAGATCTAGGTAATCTATAGGATAGGATAGGTTGTAATCATACATATTCACAATATTCGGAAAACTTTAAGGGTTAAATGATAGAGTAAAAGAAAAAGGACAAAACAATTGGACAATAGGAACTAGGTGTGAATAAGGTGGCAATGCGATAGGAAATTGGGCTTAGACATGTCACAATGGAACAAAGAGCTATAATAGTTATGGAAACATTTACCAAATGGATCATCAATGGTTATAGAAGGACAACATATCATTGGTCAACATTAATGCCAGACACACATCTAAGTGGAAAAATAGAAAAGTGATAGTAATGGAGGGAAGTACTTGCACAAGTATTTAATGTTCCCACTACCCCACCACACAACCATTCATCGATTATAGAGTTCACAATGAGTCAAGAATAGAGTTCAAAGTGAGTTGAGAGAAGAGATCATAGCGATAAGAGAAGAGTGTAGTGTGGATGGAGCAGGTCTGTACGATTTATTAAGCGTGTGTAGCTCTTCCAGTTCACAATTGGGATGATGAGACATAAGAGAGATCAAGAGAAGTGTTTGGAAGTATAGAAATCCAGCTGAGCCAAGAATTCAACTAGAAAAATGGCTTCCTCAAGCAATCCCAAGGTGAAAACCAAGATGAAAGTGTTAAAGGAGGCACATATTCATGCCATCGAAATACCTAGCAAGGTAACCATAAGAGAACCTCTGTTGGGAAAGGTTCCTAGCAAAACATACGTAGATTACAACAAACAATATGAGGTGAATTTCCTTGAACTTCACTTCAACACTTACACAAAATTTATTCCAAGGGATGAGGGAAGACTGAAGGTGGTCACCAAGACATGGGAAAATCCCATCTACAAATTAGGGATACTAACATTTTTGGATGTCCCACATTTCGGGTGCATCCCAAACATCAACACATGTATTAGGTTCTTACTCAATCGGTTGCATGGAGGAATCCTCTGGATATAATTCACATACTAATTAAACATAGATACCATACACCAAGCTCGAGCATTCCCAAAATAAGGGAGGATCCTTCTAATGCACTGCAAGAAAAGGATTCATTGCAAGAGGAGGTGTACCGAAGGTATGATACCCACAAAGGAACGAAATGAGAAGTGATTTCAACTATCAATGATGAAAGTGTTTGGTTTTCCACAAATATACTTTCATGCAAGATGATGAACACCTTTTGTAAGGATGAGTGCCCAATGGGGGTAAGCGTGGTCATAGAGTGATGCATCCAAGGAACCAGAATGTGCTATGCTTGATACTTGATGAATGAGTTCATCTAGGACTATGTGGATGCACAAACAATTGCCAAGGAGTTTCACTAGATTTGGGTGTTACTCTTGCTCACAATGATAGTTTGGAAGCCACCACTGGCCCACACGAACAATGCACATGTAGCACCATCCTTCCCCACATAAAAATTCATAGCATTGCAACACATCTTGGACATGAATATCCAGTGCGAAAATAACACAAATTTCCAGTAATGGTACAAGGAATGGATTCAAGTGACTACACACATATTTTGCATATCATGTAGCCTCATTGATAGGTATGAGTATTGTTGGCCTTTGACCAAGTTTTGGTAGATTCTTGGTCATGTTGGACCATTTTGGGACTTTGACAGCCTGTCAAAGATGGAGCGCAAGACGAAGCATATATCGTGGGATCTCATCCCCTTTTTGGGTCCTTTTTGGAATTTGGGATGACGTAACGAGTATGGGATGTCGGCCCATGGGTTTACCCATTTTTAGGCTTATTCTATAAAGTATAAATAAGTAGATAGGTGACATAAGTAGTCGGGCCGATAAGCTAAGTGCTAAGTGTAAGTATGGTTTGTAGATGCTCTGTGCATATTGTGAGAAACTTGTAGAGCTAAGTGAAAGTGGTTGTAATAGACTGTGAAAGGCTTTGTGCTAGACCTAGCTCAAGGAAGGAGGATCTGGAAAGGTGCGCGCAGATCTCCTGTCCTATGCGGAGTAGGGTTTTTGTGGTTTTGTGCATGTAGATGAATGATTGAAGATAATAAAGAAGAAGAGTTGGTGGACGTAGCCCTAGGGTGGGGGTGAACCACGTAAATACTGTGTTATTCTACTCTGTGCGATGTTTTGATGTGTTTATGTCTTTCTTTGATAAGTGCTTGATATAGATAGATAGATAGATATATTTGTTTGTGCTTTGTGCTTAAGATGAATCTAGATGTTAGATCTAATATAAGTGAATGTTCTTAGTGCTTGAATCTGCCAGATCTGATTCATTTATTTATGCTAAGTTCTTAAATACATTAGATCAGGGTGAATGCTACGATGCTCTATTTTCTCTGTGGAGTAGATATTGGTTAAATAATGATGAACTAATTGTGCTAAGTGCTCTATCAAGTATTATAATCACAGATCTGTGTCCCAACTAAGGTTGCAGACACCTGATTCCTGCAACCACCCCTGCCTCTACCTCGGGTGAGACTTCATCTACTTTGCAGGTGTTGCCGAAAGGGTCGGTAGTTAGGGTTTTTTTGGTGAGATGTTGTAGTGTTTAACCCTGGGTCTGCCCCTGTGCCAACAAATGGTTCCATTTTCGGGACTAAAACTGTGGTTGTTGGAAACTGAGGAAGAAGCAGAGATCCTTACTGAGGAAGAAGAAGCTTTGTGTAAAGATCTGACCTTAAATTGTGAAAACTCTGTGCGCATATCTATTTCTCTAAGTGTGCAGTACTCTACTTAGTTTGACAAGTTCTGTGCCAAGAAAAGAAGTCTGATCTAAAGAAACGAGGTAAGATCTGAAAGATTTGTGCTCTGAGAAAGCTAAAAGTGAGAATTGTTTATTAAAAGAGGTAAGATTTGAAGTCTTTGTGCTCTGAGAAAAGTAAAAGTGAGAATTTTTTATTGAAAGCTCTGTGCTCCGATAAAGGTAAGAATATTGAAAATTTCTAGAGCTGAAAGCTTCGTGCTCTTTACAAGTAAGATAAGTGGAAATGTATGTTTCAACAGTATGGATATAGGTATGTTTGATAGATTCTATCCTAGCTTGAAAACTAGGGTATTAATAGATGAAAGAAGATTTGACATGAGTAGATCTGATAAGAATAGTGAAAAATATGTTATACCTATGCATAGAAAGAATGTTTGGACTAATAAGTGTATGCATGATCCTAGGAAGAAATGTTTGCAGGTTAGCTACCATGATCCTAGTGTGCTATACATGAAAGGCTGGGGATCATTTAAAATAAAGAGAGGATTAACCCTCTGTTACATTTGCAGAATACCAAGACATATTGCTAAGGAATTCCCTGGGAGAAGACCTAGTTGTCTTTGTTGCAAAGCTATGGACCATGAAGTATTGGATTGTCCTAGAATGATTGCTAATGTTGAAGAAATGAACATGAGACAAGAAAACCCTAAGGCAGATCCAGGAACTAAGATTATGATAGAATCCCAGAAAGAATTAGAGAAAATATTGCTATAGATGAAAGAAACCTTGAATGACCACCGACATGTCAGATTATCAGAGATGTTCAAAGAAAAAGAATTCCTTGAAGCAAGAATAGGAGACTTCGACATTGACTGTGTTCTAGATGAGGAAACATAAGTAAATATCATGACAGAGAGAACTTGGGAAGCTATAAGGAGGCATGCTATGATTCCTTCCTTAGGAGGAATAGGACTATTCAAAGGAAAGTTGATAAACCTATGTGGAAATCTCACCTGAATACCTATGAATGCCAATGGAACTTCGACTGAGGAAGATTTTAAGATTATTAAATTTAATGAGAACAGTGCCCCATTTACCATGCTACTAGGAAAACCTTGGATTGAAAGAGATCATGTAAGAAGGCAAGAAGAAGAGGAAGTTTTAGAACAACATAATCAAGAGTTAAAAGAATTCATGACTAGAAGGATCGCACACTTGATTGAAGAACAAAAGAATAGATCAAATCTATTTAACACCAGAGACCCAGATATCAAAGTTGCAAGAACACTAGAAGACCCACAAAATATTGAAGTATCTATTCCAGATAAAGAAGAAGGATCACCATCGAATCTAAGGAAAGAATCTCAACAACGCGAAGTAACTATGCCAAAAGAAGATAAGAATCAGAACAGAAAAAGGCATACCAAGATTAAGCTCACTAGGAAGAAGGCTAGAAAGATAAGTAAGAAGAGAGCTAAGATTGACAAGTTGTAGAAGGTTCCAGAGGGAACCTCGTAGAAGGAAAATTTGGAAAATTGGAGCTTCATTGGGATATCAGAACAACGACACACGACACTTCACCAAGGTGAAGCAATATAGCCATTGGGGACATTATAATCGTTAGACCAACTCTTTAAACGGGTAGAAAGACATTTATGGTCAGACAGCTCGCCATCCGACCATTGGGACCGCGCCATAACGAACATAATAGAGTTAATGAAGGCTTCATACCCGTTGCAAGTGACCCGTTGCCGAGTTACCTATTTATCCCATCACGCCATGCACCGAGAACACTTTTTCCAACTAAGCATTTTAGCCCACATACTAATTTATTTTTTCATAGTGATCATCGCGCTCTTTCTCTCTATCCCATTACTTTGTCTAAGTCACCTTCCAAACTCAAGATTGTTAACCTCGAGCATGTATGTCGGACGAGTTGAGCGCTACAGAGAAATTCATTGAAGAAATTTTGATCAACCTCATGACTGAAAGAGTCATGTCTATGTCTACAGATGTACAAGCATCATTGACGAGAGGAATTCCAACCTCTCCATCCATTGCTCGCAGAGCTGGACCATCCCGACCTTTAGATGAAAAGAGAACTAAGCACAGGGATGATATAGTGAATGCCAAATTGATCCTGACCATATTACCCACCCATATTCCACCCTTGAGCGGCACAGTAAATCGAGACAACGTGCCTAGAGATTTCAAATACACCTTGGTTACGACGTACCTTCCGAAGGGGATACATGCAATTCGAGCAAAACAAGATAAGATTGCAGCGTTGAAGTTTAGCGACTTCAACCTCAAAGATCGCAAAGTCTATAACATGCTCTCCCCACATAAGTACTTGACTAGAACTAAGGGGATGAATTCGAAGATAATCCCCCAGTCGTGGACTATGAACCTCGCGTAGTCCACCCTGCTTAACTTCATGAAGATTCCCCACTTTGGTAGAAACCAGGAAGTCAATGGATGTGTCAAGCTACTGCTTTCTTGTTACCATGGTGGCTATTTGTGGCTAAAATGTTGTATAACAGTTGATCCGACACTGATCAATCAGATCACGGGGTTGAGTATGCAAGGACCTGCTCCTCAAGAGTTTTACCCCAGAAAAGCCATGGATCACGCTCTAGCAAAGAATATCAAGGACACTGTTACACATTATTTTCGTCATCCCTATGATCGTTAATGATGTAAACCTATCTGTTGCCTTCAGAGGGGTCACAGTGGCCTAAGTTCCTAAAGAGAGAAGGGAGAAGAACTTCTCCTGAGAAAAAAGTTGCATTTTCCTATGTAAAAACCTTATAAAAAGGGATGTTCGCAGGTTGCTATATAGGCAGGGTGCGAGAATGACCAATTCTCACAGGTTGCACTATAGCCAGGGTGAGAACAGTTCACAGGTTTCTCTATAGCTAGGGTGCGAACATTCCAGCACGTGGGAAAAACGTATGGTTTCTCGAATTTTCTAGAAGGAGAAGCTTCTATGGTGAGGTGGCATCCGAATGGTTTGGATCTTACTCGCTTTCATGATTTAGTGGGATCATCCTAACCTCCTCACCTTATCCTCTTCAGCTTATAAAAGGAGAGGAATTCTCATGG